>QEWY01001771.1:0-104358 GCA_006503575.1 Baylisascaris schroederi | reverse complement strand
TAAATAAATAAATAAATAAGTAAATAAATAAATAAATGCATATTCATAGTATGAAAACTTTCTCTTGTCTTTGTTCACGAATTGCGCCGAAACGAGTCTTCGCAAACCATCATTGACACCCTTTTAATGTTGCCTTACTTGTTGCAGATCATCGCATAAAAAATCACAAAAATTTTTTTCTTGTCTATTTTCGCTATCTTCTCAATAGCGAATACTTTGAATTTCGTCTCGACCATCTCATTCGTCGCTGATCAATTTGCATATCGCCTTATTCTTGTGTATTTTTAATAATTGCTTGCATATATTTTTGCTTTCATCTTTTCTATTTTTATTCCATTATCGTATAATCTTTTATTTCATCTTTCATCTTTTAACGTGTACGGTTAGTAGGTTTTTCTCTTTTAATTCCTCTTTCTTAATTAGTGATATTGTCGTTCCTTTTTTTCTCAAATAATATTCCTCTCTTTCGTTTTCTAATCTATTTTGATGTGTATTCCTCTTTTCTTTCTTCTTCATATGGTACTCCCTTTCTTGTTTTAAATGATCGTTGTCGAAGAATTTTCTCTTCTAAGTCTAATCGTTTACGGTCTCTTTCGTTTTGAAGTTAGGTTCTGTAAGTTCTAACATTAACAATGGCTTTATAAGTCGAAATGTTAGCGATAAATTGTTGATCATATCATATGCAATTATATCCATCTTCATACGCCAACGTAATCATCCAGCTATCAACTAGCTCCCAACTCAATATCGCGAAAACTCACTGTCAACCTACTTGAACGAGCGAGTGGTAGATCTCTTTTTTTTTGCTCCAATTCATAAGAAATTTTCTCACCTATTTCATCCCATATTCTTTTTTTTTTTAAATTTCTCACCTTAAGGAAGAGGTGATTTCTCATCTTTCACTTCGAATCATAAAATTTTTCGTTCATGATTCAAACGTTGTATTCACAAGTATACAAATTATCATCGATTTTAAAAACACTATGTCGTGGTCATTGCATATGCATTTTCGCCAATCCGGGTCGTCGCTGATGGAGGATTGCCTTTGCCGACTAGGCTTCAATTAAACCACTCATATGACATCAATCTTATTCCTTTCCCACGACCGACATTTTGTTTTCCGCCGTTTCTTCGTTATTACGAATCAAGTTTTGAAGCAGCATGCTTATCACTTTAATGGCGGAAATGGCGCATATGGCACATATATCCGCATATGATTTATATTTTCGCTTTAGTGATTAAACGTCGAAACCTAAACATATACAGCATTTATGTTTCTTCTACGTGATAAACATACTATGAATCATTCTGAATGATTTATTGTTTCTGCCTAGGAACACGTTTATCATTGCTTTTATTAAATTTAAAAAATACATATCTTACATTTCCAGACACTCTTCATTTCGAATAACTCGTTATCTGACCATTTAACGAATAAATATTTATTGATTCGACAATACAATAATAAAATAAAAAGTAAAGAATAAAACATATCAGCAATAAATGAACAAATTAGTACAATAAAGAATTTGCATGGGCGCAAATTTTGTTATACTAATTAACTTAAGTTATAATATTATATTTATTATAGCATGATATAACATCATAGTAAAAGATTGCACATTAGCGCTTTAAATGATGAAACGCAGTAATAGGTGAGAATTCATTGAAGGATGCTGGATAATATGGAACTCAAATATTGGAAAGTCAGCTGAATTTTACATTGGACTACTCGATCCTTCTTATTCCTTTTTTGGCTATTTGACCACCCCCCCCCCTCCCTCCCCCATTCTTCTGGGCAAAGCGGTGAGCAAAATCATCATATCAATTAGGAAGACAATTGAGGAGATAACAAAAAAGGCCTATTTTTAATAGTCCTAAACTAGTGATAACGGGCAAAAAAGTCGTTCATTATGCGTTGAGTCGTTCAATAGTCGTTCAAAAAGTCGAACCGAAAACTTAAAATTCAAATCTTTATGTTCCATTTTTTAAGATGCACAATACAAAATTTATATAGGTAATCAATGAAAGAATCTTACTAAATAGAGGTAAATACAGGTAAAATGTAAATAAGTGAATAAAAAATGTTTCCTGAAAAAACATCAAAATTTATGTACAAATAGAGGAGTAAAATCAATACTATCAAAGAAATTAATGCATCAAATAGAGCAAAAGGCTGTCAATAACGGTATATTCCAGCTGTCAATAATCAAGTGAGTAAAAATTTCGGTTTGTCGAGAATTTTGTGCTGATTTTGATATTAGTTGCACTTGATCGCGATCAAAAAATATAAGCTGATTTGTACAACTTGCGAGTTTTATTTTACTTCTTGAAGAAGATTTTAATATATTTTTACATTGGAACCGTTTCGTCCTTATTTTCAGTATTGGATTGACGGTTAAATATTCGACTGAAATTGTGCTGCTATTTTTAGTTATTTTGATTTGTTAAGTCTCGAAACGTTTATTTTTCATGTTTGAACCTTGTGCAAACGGCGGGAAATTTACGATTTCAAAAACCCTATTGAATGTGACAGCTGATCTTCCTCCATGATCACATTGATTGATCGGTTTCGATCGCATTGATTGATCATTGTTTGAACGTTCCAGACCTAATTGTGGTATGCGGGGTGCGTTTTCATGGATGCCATTAGCGAAGAGTTCAGGAAGTGGTTGAAGTCCGATTTAATAGTTTTTAATATTTCAAAGCGAAGATAACTTCATTTCTGATCCGATGAAGAGATCAGCGATAGCATCGATCCGTCTTTATAATATACGCTTCTATAATCAGAATAGATATTACACTCAGATTAACCATGCCACTGCCACAGATTAGGTGCCAATGACTTGTTTACTATCTACAGGCAGTTGTGGATTTTTCCGCTATTAATGGCGCCTAGTAGGTCGCTATCGTTTCGTGATCGGAGCTAATCGCAATTCAGACGTAGCCTTAGGGCATTTTTTAAATCTATTAAGTTTATTAAATGAAGAATGCCATTATTAATAACTTCATTAAGCATTCAACACTAATATATAAAATTAAGTAGTCACCAAAGAAAAGAGGAAATTAAAAAACAGGTGGTAATATATCGGCGTGAAACCACAAAGTGGAAATGGAATAACGGAGGTACAGAAATGTTTCAACATTGGGCATTTAACATTTTGAAATTTTTATATGGATGTTTGTTTCTTAGAAGGTGGATTTGTTGGTGGCGCAATTGTCGCGTAGCACAACTGGCCAATATCGACTTTGTTGAATATGGAACAGTTGTTGCTCATTTTATTGTGCTTGTTAAATTCGTGAGGGAATATTGCTGTCAGGATCGGTTCCTATGCATTGGTTTACTTGATTATAGACGAGTGGGACGTGTCTCCTCAGAGATGTTGACGTTTGATATGATGTCCAATCCCTCTCCCCTCCCCCCTTCCCGCAGTTTAAATGGTAATACCGAAGTTCGCATTATTTCCTGTGGCATAACGCCGAAATTTTCCCGACGTCTGGGCAACTTGAGGAATATTCCCTCACCGCTTTGTTCCCGCGACCGTTCGAATATACAGCGGCCATCGAGTGCTTCACCAAATAAATCTCGTCCTGATCGCCAATTGCGATCGTTTCATTCATCTGAATTCTCTGAATCTTGAATTGCATGTGGGCTAACAAGTAGAATTATATGCCCACTCCGCCGACTTATACATTGCGATGCATTTCTTAAACTTTCAGCTAATGTCAGCTCAGTTTATGCAGTTTCGTATTTGTTTAAAAATGTATAATTCCATAAAATGTTCTTCAGAAGTTAGAGGACGGCGACTCTTCTCCAGATAGCTTCCATCTTGGATAGACATCAAGGTGATAGTTGCTGAAAGCAGCAATGATGAAAGAAGAGAGCGATGGTAGTGGAACGAAATTCACCAAAGCGAAGCAGTATCTGGGGTACTTGCTGCAGAAACATCTTCTTCTATCGGGCAACATCCAAGAAGAGGTAAGCGTTATGTTCAGCTATTTTCACCTTGTTTTGCAACCACCTTTTAGATCTTATTGCATTTTCCCCCTCCTGTTCGCCTATCCTCCTTCATCGTTACCTCACCCATTCCTCTCTCTCTTTCCTTCCCATTGCAACAAAAAAATATGATGCATGTGCATGTTGTATATTTTATGAGGGATAATCCAGTGTATACGTGAAATTTTTTACTAAAATTTATTTGAAAGTGGCAGAAGAAACATATAAATGGGAGGGGAGGGGGCGAGATTACATTGGTGTTTCACATCATTGCTGAATAAAAAATTAAGCAGTAAGCATAGTAAATCTTCGTGTCAAGTTAAACATTCCTCGTTTCTACTGTATATTAGTTAGAGGCGATCACCTGAATTATAGGCTAAACAGCGTTTGAACGTTATTGATGGGTGAATCCGTTGCACGAATCTTAGGAACGTGTAGCTCTACCTTGTCTGCCGTTTTTTTAGGGAGAGGCGGGTGTGAAGAGAACAAAGTTCTTATGTGTTATACCTTCGGCGAAGCATGAAAGGCTACCTGTGTTCCAAAGCATCGTGATTGAAAATGAATGGGGAGGAGGTTGTGCAACTCGGAGTTTTTTTTCTTCCTAAACATGGTTTTTATTGTTTTCTTTGTAGAAATCTGCATTGAAACAATAGAACCAATGTGGAGTTTTCTGTATAGGTCGATATAGAAATCGATGAAGAAATTCCCATCAATATGAGCTTCGTTTTAGATGTTCGATGCTGTCAAGAAAGAGGAAGACGGTGGTTTCCACTTTTTCGATACGTCACAGTTCAATGGGCATATCTCGCTTTCAAGAGTCTTCACTTCAGCTCTCAATAAGAGCAAAGCACATCATTATCTTCAGGTCTGTTTTTTAATTGTGTTTCTAAAAACTTGAGCATCAAAAATTAGATCTTTAATTGAAATTGTTGAATAATTTCGCATTTGTGAAAGAATATTGCCTTGTTGGTCACGTTTTAAGGAAAACATCGAGAGAGTAGGCAAAAGGTGGGAGTGAGAAAGGGGAGGAGTGCATTCGATTTGGATTTCCTATCTTTGTGGTGAATTTATCAAGTCTACTGAAGTAAATATTAGATCAGCATTAAATTGCAGTTAGATTGACTGCTTATTAGAAATATAACCTAGGTAAAACATTTAATTTAGTATGAACTAGGATTTAAAATTTGTAAATTAGTTTTAAAAAATTATTTCAGCTTGCCTATACATTTTGGTCAGAGCAATTTGCACCAGCTGTATTAGCGTTGAACAACGAGCAGGAGCGAACAATGTTCGCACAGCTACCTAAACTTCTTGCCGCTTATCTTCTTATAGCGGGCGAGGTTCGAATTTTTCTTTTATCTATTTATGTATAGACTTTGATTTGACTATATTTATTTCATTCCTCATATGCTTCTCAAAAAATATCTTTCAAGATATTTTCATATGTTGGGATGGGAGGGTATTCACTTTGGACTCCTCATTCAATAAATCGTCGTATCGAATGAGAGCACCGTATATATATATATATTTTAGTATAGCAAAGTGGTTGTATGTTTGGCGCATGCTATTCGCTTGAACAAATTGGACGCGACTTGCCGGATTCTTCTTCTACGATGGTTGTGTCATCTGGGAGAATGGCAGATGGCATCCGAGCAACTCAAAATCGATGCAAAATTGCCAACAGTTTATGGAACACATTACGAAATTCTTATGAATATCATCGCGAATATTGTTGATCTAAACATACAACCAAACAAGGTTAGTTTGTGTTCTATGAACATCCCGAAATGTCCTCCGGATTTCCGCATAGGTTTTGGTGTTTTGAATATTTACAGTTTATAGTTAGGTAAGGAATGCACTAAAAAGAATTTCACCCTTTCTCTTAATCAAGGAGAATTCCTAGAATCCCAAAGTTCGCTGAAAATATTTGGGTGGTAAATTTTTAGAGTTTTTAAATGGTGGCCGATTCGTTATATTTGACTGACCCTGAAATGCGTAAAAGTGCATCTATTTCTGTTACATATTCCTGTGAAATATTTCCATTAAACTTGAAAGACGGCTGTTTTCTTTCCCTATCAATTCTGGAACTTTTCTTTAAGCAAAATTGCTTCCATCAATTTCGAGAAGAAAACAGAGCATCAATTAAAGCTGATCTTTATTTTGACCCTACCTGTTTTATGCCAATGCCGTTCAGTTGTTGAACAAGCCATGGCCAAAGTTAGCTGGATTTGATGATATCGAAAGTCAACCTTTGGCGGATGTGAATTTACGACGATGCATTTGAAATATTTTAGAGTGGTAATTTAAAAGCGATACATTCTAGGAGGAGGTTGTGGAAAGGCTGGTCACACAGTGGCAACAATTGAGTGAGGTTAGCTCGAAAACGTTTATGCTTTATCAGTGTCAGGCAGTCGTCAAGCACGCACTCATCGTGGCAAGTCGTTTTCCACGAGCTGATCTCACAAAGGTAAATGATGTAAAATATGCCACCGTCAAGCGTAATTGAGGTGATAGAAATGTGTGGAATTTCTACGTTGTGGCCAGTAGTGCAAAATATTTCAAAGTATTGGTAAAACTAGATATTTTTAATCAATTATTAATGGGATCGCTGTTGTTGAGACCACTGATCACTGAGAAGCCTTTTGGAGGGTTTCTACTGATGAATCTGAAGGGTTAGTATCGCTGTTAACAATGGTACACTTAAACAAGCACTGATGTTTGCGCCATTCCTAAGCATTAGTATATGAATAGTAATACTGACACCACTATTTGCTTGATATTGCTTTTTACTTCTTAGCTGAAGTTTTCATCTTCAACTGATCGTCTGGCGAGATGAAAAGAGACCAAAACGTCGAAAATTCCTCGAAAAATTGGAAGCAAGAGAGTTTCTGGTTCCTCGACTAAGAGCTTCCTGGCATTTCCTCTTGTCTCACTAATTACGGTCCTGGATTTTCATTGCAATGCAAGAATAGCTTAATTACTAGTTGAGAACTGAAAGCTATTAGCGATGCAGGTGACATTGTCGACTTTGCTTTAGTTTCAGGTGTCATAGAGTTTAATTACTATCTCTCTTCAATAGTTTTAAAGAAGGTATATTTCAAGGTTGGATATTCAAGGTTTGTTTTCGCAGAAGTATTCAGAGAGGAACATTATATTTTGCCATGGTAATATATGGAATATCAGGATGTGACGTTTAGATAGGCGACCCGTTAAAAAATTCGGAAATGGAAATAGCGCGTTTAACAGTACTTGTCAAGAATCGTCACCAGTCATTCTATAACTATGGTGAAGGCATCGATATGCAGAAGAAGGTGGTCAACCCCGACGAATTTTGTGAGCTTTTTCTCATTTTTTATTTTAATATTTGCTGGACTCGTGCGGTAGTTAGAAGTAGGTAATTTAAGAAGGTGGAAGTAAACCTTATGATGCTCACTGAAACAGTTAGAGCAGAAACGTAGAATGTTGGAGACCCCAAAGGACTGGGATGTGAGAGAGTTTCCAGTCTGTCGATCCATTCTGAAGGATTATTCTTAGCTTAAGAAGCAGTAAACGTTTTGTTTTCGAAGTTTCTGTATGTTAGAGCATCGAAGAAGTTCGAATTGATGCATGTTTTCAGTGAAACTATGCTCACATATCGCTGACCATTTCGAGGCGACTATTCTTCATTGCTATGAGTTTGCTGAAACAGGCGTACTTCGAGAATGTGAGGGCATCATTATGAGTCTTTGGAGGCAGTCTCTTCGCTTGGGCTCTCTCCCCAGGTCTGTTTTCAAACATTATTGGGGAATTTTCTTGTGAAGTTATGGTGTATTGAAGTTCTCTTTTTCAAGAAAGAAAGGAGGGAAGTGGAAAAGGTGGGGGGGGTGAGGAGATAAGAGCATCTCATTTTTTGCGCTTATCGTTTGTACGAAGATGCTTTCTTTTATACCGCGATGAGTCTTTATTATATATATTCAGCACTGTGCAATATTGTCAGCCGCGTTTAGCTTATTATCTGATTCTCTCTTTATATGCATAGGTAACCAATACACGGCTGCCGTAACCAATACACGGCTGCCAGATGCACGCATGTTTCTGACCAATTCCTATATCGAGTTTACTGTTTCGGAGATCGGAGCCTATTCAGGAGAGAAAATGGCACCCAATGGAATTGTTGGATTTCGGAGGTTGCGTTGGTATTGCAAGAATTCTGGGTAAATAATCGCTTACTGAAAGAGTTGAAGAAAGAACTAAGATATCTGTGAAGAGCTCGTCCTTATGCTTGCAGTAGATGCTGCCCGCGGGCCGCTTCTACCTTCCAATATCGCGCTGATATATACCACCTTCCTAATGACCCACTGCAGTCAGGTGCACCTAACTGGCGTCAGTACCAATATGCTTATTTGCTGGTGTTAAAAGATTTTTAAATGTTAGGACTCAATTTAGATCTTTTGATTGCACATGGAGTTATCGGTCATCTGCAGAAATTCAGTAGACAGGGTGATGGGATTCAAAATACCTATATTAGTCTTTCAGAGACTATGTTCCATTCAAGCACTGATTCCTGTAGGTTTTTGCTCATAGCTATGGCGCATCATCTTTGCCTGATGCACTGCGGGTGTGACGAGTAAGTAGCAAAAGTGGGTATCCTCGTCGTTTACTATTTGTAAACTCAGGCCCGTCTTCCTATTGTATTCTTTTGCATGGAGTTGAGGTGGAGACATGCAAGTTCGTGAGCACATTGACCAGCGTGCATCGATCTCCCACTCAGGGAATCGTCCATGCAAATCTTTCTTCCCAACCTCGACGCTCTGTTGTTAACCATTTTTTCGTGACTGATCAGCAAGAAAACTAGCCAGCGTGTGGCATTAGCGCATCGAGTTGCTAGGCTTACTTTCGTTATTTCTTTCCTGATGGCGAATGCTAGGGGGAAACTGGTTTTTGTGCTAGCGAAGGAAACAGAATGCTTATTTATGATGATTTATAATAATTTATCCTTAAAATGCGAACAATGGATGCCCGAATTGTTTTAGCTGATTGCCAATTCTTATCCCCTGCTCTACAGATGCACTCAGTACAAATTCCACGCTTCACTCTTGCTATCTATAATTGCCATATAGTTGGTATAGCTCACGACGAATTGAAGCAGGTTATGGTATGAATGAAGAAAATTTTTTTATAGGACGATCGTTGTGGTGAATTCTCTAATGATGCTGGTTTTGATGTCAAATTATATGCGTAATCGCGAGCAAACTCTTCGCTTCGTCTATGCTGCTATTCTTAATGTAAGTTTTCTTTTTTGAAATTTCTTGCAGAAGGTTTTTTGCTTCCGTCAAAATCGTTTTAGGAAGATTTTGAAAGGAAGAGGGGCGGAGGAGGAGGGGTTATGGAGCATACGAGGAAACCACATTTTCCAAAAAATTATATAACGGTATTGCGATTTTCGTCGTACTTTCATGTTAATTCTTCCACGCAGAAAATCTTAGCGAATTTGTGGAAATTTTTGGGGCGTTCTCTTTTGGTTTTTTGTGAAACGTTTAAATTCAGTTGGAGGATCTGTTGCTGGCAATTGAAGTTTTATGTTAGTGCACGAAGCAACTTCTTCGATTTATTACCATTGAGAGAAATCACCCCTCGCTGGGGGATCTTTTCAGCAGTTAACTAAAACAAAGTTTTTATTAAGGCTATCGCTGCTATTACAGAAAGTACAAAGTGCTGTGTAGCGCCAAAGTTTAATCCTAGTGATTATTAACGACTGTCGTTAGTTGGTCGTTGCGTGATATAGTCCCGTTTCAAGGTTTACCTGATGGATGTTTGCAGGCTGCTAAACAAAACGAGAACGAGCAGCAGCTGATAGAGCATTCCTCACATTCAAGGTAAACAGTTACACTTTTAAAGGGTAGATTGGGGCATTCCTGTGTTGTTGAGCGCTCAAGTAGAGAGGTGCATCGATCGTTGCCAGACTTCTTGACTGAAGTTGGTAAGATGTGGTTGCCAAACATTATGCTTTAGAGGCCAAAAATTTTTAGTATCCTTTCTTCTTTGGTGCTCTACAAAAATATAGTTTCTGCTATCAGGGTGCCTAAAAATGGCGCCTGCGACTCTCGGTAATCGGTGAGTTTTTTCTGCAACTGCAGTTGATAATACTAAGAAACCGTGTAAGATGCCACTCTTCTTGTCTCACACCAGTCTCGTTGATAGTGTTCAGTGTCCATTCAATAGAACTGTACCAATGTCGTAGATGTGTATTGACTCCATTGATTGCTAAAAATGGTATTTCAGAGATGAGTCTATGTCAAAAAAAATTAAGATCATTATTTCTGATTTTCTTAAAGCATTGTTATTCTCATCGTAGTGCATGAAGTCGATCCTTATGGCGGAATTGGCATAGAGCTGGGCAGTTGGTGGTGTGGAAGCGTCGGCTTCTTGTCCGTCACTGCTGTTTTGATCGACGTTTATATCGCAATGACATATATTGCTCTGCTACTGTTTCTGTCACAGAGGCTAGCACCTCCACTGTTACTGGCCATTGCGCGTTTTTTAGGTGCTCTCCACCGTCTCTGTTAGAGGTCTGTCTTGACAATATCCATCTATGTTATCTCAATCCTTCTTATGTCATCCTTTCGGTTCAGCTTTGCTCCCCTGAATTATATGAGCCGATGAGTTTACTCTCACCCCTTAACGTGTTGCATTCTAGTAGTCTTTTCTTGTTTGTTTGTGTTCCCAGAGAGTTGAGTGTCATAACCATGTCAGCAAAGTTGAAATGTGGTTGTTATCATCCCTTCAGATTCTGCAATATTGTTCGATAAGAAGCTTTAATAATTATTTATGGAACCTGTTATAATGGTTCCGTTAAGCGAATTGTATTGTCAGTTGGGCATTTGCACGACTGTGATTAGTGAATTTAGAACGCTATAGCTGACTGTTTGGCATTTCAGTTTAACCACAAAGGAGTCTTCGTTAGCGTCTCTGATGCTTCATGCCTTCTGTCATGGAAAAGAAAGTGGCGATTGGTAAGTTTATATTTCTAGTTTTTATGCATCAACCATAGCTCAAAGGTGGAGCACATGCCCGACAGCGAGAATCTTGAGGGTTCGTCCTGTCTTTGGATGAGGTTTTTACTGGTCATCAAAAACGTGCGTCACTATTTTGATTGAATTGAGCACTGAATAGTTATAGGTCATTATACGACAAAAATACAGCAGTCGACGAGTATTTTATCGTACCACATTGTCTTGGGTTGTTAAGAATTAACTTGTAACATCTAACGATAACGGCCAGTGCGTCGAGTGACCACCTTTTGGTTTGACAGCGGTTTAAATACCCACTAACTCTTTATTTGAATCTTTTTTCTCAGCATTAGTTTTGCTTCGCTTATAGAGGTAATATTGATGTCATGTTATGCTTGCTGCAAACCTATGCAATAGGCCATTTAGATATGCTTCTTTTAATTGGCTACTTCTTTTTAATTTTAGAGGACTCATAATCCGCTTGGTTATTTGCCATAGCTCATTCATACAGGCGTTGAAAGTTTGACAGAATCTGAGTGGAATCTGAGAGTGATTTTTTTCCTCAAAAATTTTCAGAGATAGTTATTGGTTGTTGGAGGAGGGAAGGGGAGGGGCGGCAATGGGGAGAAATAGTGGGCCGTTCCATTTAGATATTTGTCTTTCAGAATTTTCTTTCAGTCGGTTCTGTAATTTGGTCATTTCGTTGCAGGTTTCGTAATTTGAGTTCGAACTTCTCAGAACAACATGAGCGTTTATGCAAAGCGATTGGGGTGAATGTTGAAGTGAAGGTAGGTATCATTGTTTTATTTTCTTTTAAATTTTCATCTTGTGGCGATTATTCTCTTTCTGAACGTTGCCTATGAAATATATTCCCACTACGATCAACAGTTTTGTTAATTGAACATAGAAATAGAAAGAATTAGACTTCGATACTGCCGTGATCGTTCCTGTATATATCAAGCGATAGAGTAGTTAAGGCACCATTGGACGAATGCTAGCATTGAAAATTCCAGTGCTGTCGGTCACGTGGATCCCTATAATTTGCCTATGGATGAGGTCTTTTCCGTTATTTCATTCCTTTTGCTTTCCTGTAAAATTGCTTTCAGGATTTTTATCCGTTGTCGACACGCAATTTGTTTTTGACAGCTGCGGTACGTTGGCTGCTTAAGAACGGTGCCGAAGAAAAACCGGAGATAAAAGAAAAGGTGGTGCATGGGTCGCTAAAGGTAAATTTATGTGCCAAATTACTCTTTATATTATCTTGGCTGGGGAGAGGGGGAGGGTTCCTTAAGAGAAATCGTCTAGGTTAATTTCAAAGGACTCAAAGATGGCGTGCATTTATGGATGGTTTTACGTAACCATGAATGGGACCTTGAAAAAAACTATGCAGCGGGTTACTAATTTGCGGCCTCCTTTATATAGATTTAATGGTCTGTAAGCTGTCGAGAATAGATCGCAGGGAATTCAATTTAACAAAATTTGTTTTCCATTAGTTAGATCCGTGGCTCTGGTCATGTCCAACGTAGTCACTGCCCCTTATTGCTTTACTCACACCTGTCAGTCTTAGTAGAAGCGGAGCTGCACTCGAGCTTGCCTGCAGACGTTAATAGCTGGTAGTTGCTTGAGATAATTTTGGAAAAAATGGAACGTGGTTATTCCTTCAATTAAGCATCGAGCGAGGTTGAAAGGTTCATAATGGAGTACTTCCGTTTCATGGCAAGTTTGTAATGTTTAGTGAGCAGCACTTTAAGCCTCAGGGTGTTTGCTTCCCGATCATGAATCGATGTCAGCTTGTGAAATATTATAAGTTCTATTCTTTGAATTTCTCTTTAGAAATATCGATTTGAGGTCATTATCCCATGATTCAGTGATGTTTTGGCTTATTTGAATGAATTGTTTCTAAAGTTTCGCTTTATACTTCCTTGCAAAATTTCGGTGCGAAAGAACATTCGAAACGCTTTTCCATTGTTATTGTTTATTGAAGATTTGTGAGCGTGAGCCGTGGAATCACCGATGGCAATGGCTAACGATCCGCCAATTTGAACGAGAAACTACGATCAATGTATCACAACAATGTCCATGGATATTACCTTCCCATCCATCTTGTCGTATTCCTTTAAGTAGCCTCGCAGACGAATTCAACGCACTGTTAGTTCTTTCTAGTTGCATGAGGTAATGGAATCTATGTCTTCAGAATTTCAGCATACAATCAAGGACAATTACGGGGGTCCTTCCAGACGATAAATATAAATAATATATAAATAAATAAATAAATAAATTTATTTATTGATTCATTTATTTACATTTACATTTATATTTATATTTGTTTATATTTTATATTTATGTATACACACATTGAGCATATATATTTGTTAGGTTGATCTCTTGATATATTAATTCTCAGTCGTTTTTTAATGAGAGAAAAGGGCTGTTTGTTGATTGACGACACAATTGCTGACGGAAGTTTATGTGCGTTTGAAATTTCAGTGACAGTCTGAGTTTCAAAGCGATCTGCTCAGTTGGAACGTTCTTGTGTTCTATTTCTTAACATTCCCATCTCACTGGTATTGAGGTGTAAGTTATGGTGCAGAAAGGGTCTGACTTTCCATACAATATGATAGAAAGCGGAAACGGTTAAGATTATTATTGAAGGTCTCTTCAAACGCCCCGAAAAGCACAATTGCGAAAAACACCACAGAGTGCAACTACATCGTCGCTTTTGAAATCTGCCCGCAAGGCACATGCCACCAAAGAGGGTTTGACTGTGAGGGCAATTTGCTCTAGTGAAGCCCTGGAAAGTGCCACGCACGACTTCGAACAATTTTCACACCTTTTCTACAGGTATATATTGCGTTTCATTTATCGTTTTCAACTTTTTCGCACATTTTCTTTTGCTGTTGCTGACGTTTTGTCACTGCGGTTATTGATTTCCGAAAAAATTCCCTTTGAACGATATGTTTGAAGCAACAAAAGCAATCCACGTTGTCCTGTGCGAGTTGCTGTATGTTTTTGGATTGTAATCATTTGCATTCTTATGGGATCAGGGTCAAGCTTAGTGTGGTAAGGCATCGGCTTTGTTTTTCATTTGCTAGGAAAGTATTTGAATGTTTTTTTATACATTAATAAATTAATATAAGATCTAATAAATATTTTACTATGTTAGGCTGAATAACAAATTGAACCTGTTGTCTGCTTTTCCATTCTGAGTAAATCCTGGAATTTTGACATATTTGTGGAGGATGCGCTGGATGTTTTAATGATTAAAATATCATAGGGAGTGGAGACACTTGAGCTGTTCGAGTTTGGCACGCGCCAATTCGATTGATAGCTGGCTGAGTGCATATTTCTTTATCGAGGCCACTTGCTTCGCCACCCGACAATTGGCACGTATGGCCGATGAGGAGGGAGAGAGTTTTCGCTACGAGAACGTCGAGCAATTCAAAGCGTCTGTGAAGGCACTTCCATCAGGTTTGTTCAGAGAATTTCTCATTTAAAACTATACTTCTCTCCATATCTCTACTTCGATCTGGTGCTTATGCGATGGAAAATTTGAAACAATCTTACGCATGGATTTCTTATTTCGATCTTGTCAGTATAGAAATGGTCATATATATATATATATATATATATATATATATATATATATATATATATACATGTCGACGATGAGTTGCTACTCCTACAGGGATTAAATAGAAGAATCCATGTTTATACATTAACCGTCACTGTTGCTTGATTCATTTACTTCATTTTGAGCCTATAGAAGGAAGTTATATAAGCGATGTTTTTTTTTAGATATTACAGTTGTACAACTATTTCTGGATGCATCTCGAGTGCTTTGGTTGATTCGCCTTCATTGCGAGAGGTCGCCGTTGATCGTTCCTATTGTCGGCGTATCGCAGGTATATTTATTCTGGTGTCTGACGCTTAGCCCAAGTCTTTTATGTGGAGCTGTAATTTGTTTATTGGTTCTTATTGCTGTGGGATATCGTAATCTTCCACTGCAGATCCGGTCTCTAGTAGCTGTAATAATAATTGCAACTGCCCATAGTGGGTTTGTCCTTAATGAAGAAGAAAAAAGAAAAAGGGAGGCGTTGTCAATACTTTCAAGAACGAATGTAACTTGGGTGAAAGGTTGTGCTAGAAAAGCGTTTAGATTTCGTTTTCATTTGCAACCTTTTTCTCTCAATTTTTTTCTGCAGCTCAACGATGGGGTTGATATTTGAGATGCCTATAGAATTTGCACTTCTCCAAAATCAGCGTGCCTTCGAAAAAATTATTCGCTTGCATGGCTGTTGCTTTTCGTCAATTAATTCAGTGATTACATAGGTTCATTTATAAAGTAATTGTGTAAAATAATCTTCTTATAAGCGATGATGCTGTTTTGCACTCAACGGTGCGATTACGTTGCGAACAAATGCTGTTTTCAAAGCTCATATAAAATATGCAGTAGTGTTTCTAGAATGATGACTTGCTGAGAAGATTGGAAGCATTGCTTCAAGAGAACGACCTATCAGGGAAGATGGGTGCTACTTGCAAAGACGCAAAGAAGTTTTGGGCGATTCGTCGACGACTGGACAGTTTAATGGAGGTTGTTTGCTGTGCTTTCCGTTGTTCTTACACCGATCGTTTTTTCCATTTTTTGATGAGGAACACTGCTTTATGAATGAATGTTATTTACAATGGGATATTCTGGAAGTTGACTTATATCGGTGTTTCCCATTCCACTCTCCTTTTTAATTCTCTATCTTATACGGGCATTAACCCATCATAATGAGTTAACACAGTGGAAGTAACCCAAAGAATGTTTTAGAAAAGAAGGGACCCATTACAAAAATTTGTGTTGCAAAATTACCACAATGGGACAAACTTTCCAAGGGCTGAGGAATACTGTTTTAATTGGTTTGAACTGTTTGCTTGGTTTTTTATCTCTTTCGTTGTATTGTTCACTCCTCTTCTGCTCTGATTGATGTTGCCAGTTGAAGGTGATTTTTCACGACAAACTTTAAGGTGGTCGTATTTAGACAATGAGGACGTTAATATAGTGAATCGGCTGATAAGGAATATAGTGAAGTCTTGAAAGCCCGAAATGTTTTGAAAATTAAGATATGCTTACCTTTCTTTTTTCAATTGAATTTTTTTTTTATTTTTCTCGCCCTTTTTCATGTTTTTTTGTTGGTGAGTGTGGATAAACGAAGAACTGTTAAGTATTCCATGAAGCTGTAGGTTAAAGTTTGTGGGATTGTTAAGGGTTCCGGATGCTCCTCCACTGCCTCATCTCACGCTCATACCTGAGGTCTTGTTTGCTTCAGGTTAGAGATGTAATCGCAATGTTTGGGAGCATATTTTATTGCTCACAATTGTAGAATTTAGTATCTGCGAATTTCTTCAACATTTTTAATTCCAAGTGTCTTCGAAGTCACCATTAATTTGATACGAATTTCATTTTTGTAGTTCCATTTCTTAGCAATGGTTACCGAAATTATTTGATGAGTATCGCTGTGATTAATGAAGATTTATTTAGGTGATAATCAGAGATGTTGAAGCTGAATGGATGCGTGAATTCGCTTGTCTCTTGCTGCCATGTTTTCGGTTTACTGAAGCTGGTCTATCGGCTGCATCGGAAATCACAAAACGAGGCTTCTCGGATAGTGCTGCAAAAGTTTGTTTTTGTTGCTCTTACAAAGATCCCTTAAAGTATTTGGCCACGGAATGGGGCAACAACTAATTGAGGGTCATTTTCGCTGGCAAGCTAAGCCGGCCAATGCGGCATCGGAGAGTTGTCTAATTGAGGGTCATTTTCGCTAGCAAGCTAAGCCGACCAATGCGGCATCGGAGAGTTGGAATCTGTGAGCATACTGGAAGCGGCTTATGTCTTTGAGTTATTGAAACGGGAAATGTTTGTTCGTTTCAGATGTAATTCAAGTCAGTTTTTGGTATACTTTGTGCATTTTCTGTTGCACGTATGTGAAGTTTTCTCGTAATTGATTCTTATTTTATTATACAGAAGCTTGCTTCATGATAACCAAAGTTGATATCTATGAGTGGATATTGGTGATGCAAAGCTGCAGTGAGGGAGAGGGAAAGAGTTTGTGGTGAAGGGAAGTAGGAGGAAGAGGGGAGGGGTGGAAGGAAAAATACGATTTGTGAGGCTGGTATCTGGGCACCTGTTTTACGGCGCAAGTGTCGAATATTTCATTCTGTGATTTGTATTCAGGTGTTGGTTGAGATGTGCTCGATTTTACCAGTTCCTGAATGGCGTCGATTAGCCGAACGTTTCGCAGTTTTGGATGATATGCGACGAGCATCTTCGATAAATACGTTATGTCGATTGCGATCTACGTGGGACAATGATCGCGAGAAGGGTGAAGAGCTCGTCGATCGAACCGCTCTCTCTTATACTTTGTTTGCAGTATCACCGGTTCGGTCTTAATCAACTTAATGCCTATTGCTTTACATTTGTTAATTATCTAGAGAGAGTAGTTCAGAGATTGTGGAAGAGATCGCCAGTAATCATTCATTTACCCCTTCTTCCCTCATTATTGCCCTTTTCTTCTTCACTCTTCTTTCTGCTTTTCATGTCACGATGGAAGATATGAATCTTGGTATCCTTCTCTCTGCGAATGATAATGTGGAATATTCTCCATTATTTATTCATTCTTGCTTACATTGTAGGAGCGTGCATTATGCATTTGCTTACCCTGCAATATTAAAGGCAAATTTATTGAGGTTTTTCTTGAGCCATTTTTGATCGTTTTTCATGTTTATTATTTAACCATTCCTAGATTTAGATTTTGGTTGGTGGAAGTGCCCAACGAATTTCACCTCCAGTGCCCAAATGCCCAAGTAAATGGCGGAAATTTTTTGAGATATTTTATAGCTCGAATGTCTATGATTAATGACGATTATCTTTTAGGAATTGGCTTCATTTCCATTCGAGATGATGCCAATGCTATCTAAATGTCATCGTGTCTGCAGGATCACTTCACTTTATCTCTTTCAGAGGATTTTTATGCGATCAAAAGAGGTCATTTTATTTGCTTTGACTTTTTCGTTTTCATTTCTAATTTGTTAAATGCTCATTTCTTACTTATTCATTGCGAATGTCATGAATTTAGAATTTCATTATTTTCCATCGTGGGATGTAAATCATGAGAGAAGACGATTGTCATTGAGTGTAAAAACGCAAAATTCTTTCCCATTTTTTCAGATTCCAAAGTTTGTCGATGGACGTAATTCATTTTATTTGTTGGATCCGGGAGGCGACCTGACAGAAACGCAAAATAGACTTGCCGAACGATTGCGTATGGTGGAATGTTGGAAGGGACTTATAGGAAAATCTCCCGATCCAAAAGAGTTAAAGGCATCTTTGGAAAGCAGCGATTTCTTTTTGTTAGTTTTTTGTTCTTTTTTTTTAAAATTGTATATTATACAATATAGTGTGCTCTTCTCCCATCCACTTATGTTTTTTTGTTCTAATTTGTTCTGATTTTCAGTACCTTTAGCCGTTATATTAAGGGATATAGATAAATGCAATAGAAAATTTGTGCTGTAAAAGTTTAGGTGATGGTTGAAACTTCGGAACCATAGGCCCACTTATGTGCCAATAACTTCGTTGCCAACTAGTTGAGCTAAAGATTGGACAAATTCTCTTTTCTCGTGTTCACGCGAGTAATCTGTGTCATTTTTCGAGGCAATAGTCAATGAAAGCTTATTTTTGCAGTTATATGGGTCATGGAAGTGGTGGACGTTATTTTGGAAAAGCAACGATCCGGAGGACTGATTGTCGTGCCGTTTCTGTATTAATGGGATGTTCGAGGTGAGCACCTATTTAGGCAACCTTTTATAAGTATGAAGATCCATTTCTTTTCGCATGTGTGATTCGTTGTAACATAAAAATAGTGCTATTGATGAATGACGACAGCCGTTTGTCTTCCTCACCCCTCCCGCAATGTTTTTATATGGAATGGGCAAATTTGAAGGCACTCCAGTACCGATTCCTTCCTTAAAACCTGCGAAAATGAAGGGGATTTGGTGTTTCCATTTTAATGATACCTAGTGGTTAGACACCTGCATCGCTAAGAATTGCCTTTTTTCTGCTTTTCATTGAAGTTTTAGTACTTAGCAGTTCATTGAGTAGTCATGGGTTCTTGACCAGTATTTTAAGTGTCGTTGTTTATGTGCATTGTAATAAGGACTTTTGGACGTTGTTTGGTAACTGAGCATTGATATCAGAGTTAGGAAAGTGGGATGCGTTACCATGTGCATTAGAACAAGCAAGTTTGGTCAAAATTGGCCAATTAACTTAAAAAAATTTCAAAACATCCACCAAGAAATTCTTCGATGAGACTTAAAAGAGACTGATTTTCAGTGGCAACTTCTTTGAAATGACAATTGCTTGTGGATACGGCGGTACATAGAGTAAAGTGAACCCCACCTGATGGGTAGTGAGATTGAAAATGGTGAGAGCAGTAACGAATGTCAAAACATTACATCAGCATTTTGCCACCTCAGGATGGGGGAGGAAACGTGAATATATGTTGGAGGAGGGGGGAGCTGAAGTACTTATCAGTATCTGAGAGTGCTATGAAACATTCTGACATATATAGGAACAATTATTGTTAGCCTCATATTGCAGTGCACGTACCATCCACGAAGGAGAGGGCTTGGATGGTCGTAACGCAATTTACGATTACAGCGTCGCAAGATGCCCTTGTGTGGTGGGGTGTCTTTGGATGGTGAGCTTTTATTTATGTTCGTTTCGAGTTTTAAATTGTAAGTGAATTTGGCAGATGATGTGGTCACCCCTAATAATGCATTTGCAAATGAATGCGTCCGCTTAAATTGGTACTCAAGGTGCTCGTTGAGACTATACTGAAGCAGCAGTTCAAGATATTTTAGAATTAGTTTCGTTGAAAAGTTGCAGTCGAACTGGATTTGTGAAATAAAGAAATCATGCCCATAATTTTAAGTAAAGCGGGGTATATGAACAGGTTTTTCATTAATGTTTATTCTCCTCAGCTTAATGCAATGGTGATATGATCACAAGCTATGAGAAGTTCCCGTGAGTGTTCTGTCGAATCTCCTCTAGTGAGAGCATTTTTAGCCCCTTTTACTACTAAAAGAGTGGATAAGCAAAAGTTCCTCATAACCAGGGGTGTATCGCGACCATACCCTCCTCGTAAGAGTTCGGAATTATCAGTGGCTAAGCAGGTAAGGGGTTAGATAGGAAGGTAAAGAGTTACGATCTCAGATTCGAGAAACGAATTCAGGTGACGGATGGTGAGATTGATCGCTTCTTTCTGGCAATGATCTCTTATTGCTTCTCAGATGAAATCATCGAAGCGCGTTCGAAAGACGATAAGAATGGGTTTGTTTTGATGTTTGTATATTTCATGATTTGCATCTTTCAATATCGCCAAACTGAAGAGTGGATTGGGTTAGAGAGTGGTTTCTGGATGAATCTGTGTCTGTGGTCTATGTATGTTTCTATGTGTCTGTATTTCGTCTTATCAACAGTATGCTTTTTCTTTTATCGGAATGTTTTAGTTGTCACAGCAAACGGATCCGCATGCGTTTAGAATTTTTGCGATTGTTCATTTGTTTAATTGCTAATGCAGCTAAATATGAGAGCTACATTCTGCGTCTTTCTCCGTCTCCCTCTCCCTTCTCCCTTTCCCTCCCTTTTCTTCTTTTCCCGTCTGTTTCTCTTTCTCTCCTTATATGTTGACAACATCAGATCTTTTATCACTAAGGGTAGGGCATGGGTAAGAATTGCTTTGATGGGAGCTGAGTTGTTTTAGAGATGGCATCGTTATACTATTTTGGCTAACTTTTTTTCCCCATTTTGCGTTACCTTTTATCCGCATATTCATTAGAATTTCTCGAGCGTATCGGTTGCTGCTCTCCATCTTCCCTTTCCGTACTCTCTTCCTACACTCATCCCCACTCCTTTGTCGTCCTCCCCTCCTCCCATCGCCATTCCACCAGCATCTGCTCTCCCCATCTGGCTGTGCTACTAACTGGAAACCATTCAAAGGATACTGCCCCTAGAGTCCGTATAATGCATATTTAGGGCATCCTATCGTCTTCTAATCGATGCGTTGGCTTATGCACGAACGGCATGCAAATTACGGTATATGACAGGTGGTGCGGTTGTTTCATACGGGTTACCGATCATGTCAACCAATTCGCATTTGCTCACGAGGAATAATTGTGGATAGTTTCTGTTTATATATTTGTCTATGAATGTATTCAACATGGCAAGTCGACCTCGTATTGTTTTGTGATTGGCCTTTTAGATTAGAATATTAATTATTAATTCAGATATTGTTTTGCTGTAAAATATAAGTTCTTGATGCAATTCCTTTGAGGTGGAATTTTACCTTTTGAAGTATGAGGAGCGGAAAAGGGGGGAGAAAATATAAATGGCCCTGGAGACGATGAAACCACCTGTTCTCGAATGAACCTGTCTACAAGAATGGTACATCTTTTTTGAAGCATTTGTAAGCAAACGGCGATCCACTAGTGTCAGGAATATTAAGGATTTTGGATTAAGCTTGATAACGTTTTGAAATCCGGCCTTGTGTGATTTTAGGCTATCTATGTGATATCTGGGCTCATTGGCAGGAGGCATTTCTTACAACTTATTTTACTTTTGTATACGTTTTGGGTACTTAATCGTTATGCCTATTAAAGAAACTCGTATTTTTATTGGAGAGAAGTTTTGGAGATGTTGGTAATTTACTTATGGACTTGGATAAAGCAACGCTTTATGGGTGAAACGAATAGTGCGAAGTTTGCAGCCTTATATAGCTGGAGCAGTGTTGCTTAGGTTGTGCTTTATTGTTGGCAGCCTCATCGATGTAGCCATGAATATACCCCATCTTTCTTGAACTAGTCCATGATTGCCACCCATTTCCCCTTTGTGTTGGTTCTTTTTTTGATTTGAATTGTTTTTGATTATTTTCTGTTTTATTCGTTATGAAAAGTGCCACTTTTTTAGTTGTACTTTTATATTGTACTGAGAACTTATGAGCAAAGTGAATGTTCATAAAGGGCATTTACGAGCAGGGATGAAGGCAAAACGAATCTTAGAGGGTAAGAGCAGAAGATTATGAAGAGAGAGTGTTTAGATGAGGGAAGGAGGGGATGGCTGCCTAATATTTCTGCTGTTTTTTTTGCCGTTCTTTGATTGTTTGCCTTCTCTTCTCTATGTACTATTTGAAAGTTCAACAGGTATTCATTCACTTCTGTGAACATCTTTACTTAAAGACTTTTCTGATTCTTGCTTATGCATCATATCTTTTTTTCCCATGGAAAGTGTTCTAAGTGTTAGAAAGTGAGTGTATTTCTTGTTGTTGTTTTTTCGAATCGTATACACTCTAGGATCGCAGTGAAGTTACTGTGGGATACCGTTTTTTCAGTGGAAACGAGGTACCTCTCTTATGCTCTATTTTTGGGTTTCTCTAAGTTTGTAAAAATTTCCAACTTTTTCTGCATAAAAACTCTTCAAACTTGGAGTCGATCCAGTTGCGTCTCACGTTTTGAGGAATACTGTCAGTGTTTTTGATAGATTCTGGATGTCTTATTCCGTTCACTTTTGTGCATTTTTTTTTTCAAATCTCGTTCATTATTATCATAAACTTGCCACTAAGAATTGAAGAAATTTTTTGTGAAAATTAGGAAGGGGCACGGGGTGGGGGAGGAGAGGGAATTGCCTTTTACTCTGCTGAATACTTCGACACAACTCAACTATTTATTGTCAGTTGTAATTGAATTTGATGCGCTTTATTATTTTCTGTTTTAAGATTTATTTAATTCATTTTTTTGTATTTTATATGGTACTCTTTTTGCAGATATTATTGTGCTGAAATATGGTAGAATGTATTTTTACAGATGTTTATGTTTAAAGATTTTCACGGGGGGGGGGGGGGGAAGGAGGAGGGGGATTAGGGGAGGCGTTAGTGTTTGGCGAAACGAGTGCTGAACTGCAGCATTGATCTTTGGTCGTATTTGAATTGTTTGCTGACTGCGCGATTGAGAATTGATGAAAGGAATTTCGTCTTTCACAATGCTTTTTTCTTCTTAATAAATGAAATATTTCGTCTTTCTCGATAAATGCGTTTTTTTTTCGTTGATCTTTTTTCGTTCACAGTGAAGTTTTTCTTTTCTTTTAAAATTTCAAATATAGTTCTTTTCTTAATTTTTTACACAACTATGCATATGTTGTGGGATTGCTTATTAAGTTATTCGGATTGATATGTTAGAAAAGAATCGTAGTAACTTATGTGTTCATCTCTTCTCTTTAATGTTCCCGGTTTCCAGCTATCTTTATTATTATTATTTCGGTTTTTGGTTGTTTTCTGTGTTCCATCTTCTAATTCTCTTCAGCACTTCGGTTTCCTGTTCCTTTTAGTGTCCTGGTTTCTGGCCTGCTCATTTGCCTCATTCCATCTTTCTAATAGCATGTAGTTTTTCGAGAAATCGTGGTGAAAGACTGTAAAATGAATATGATGGCAGTAGTCGGCAGAAATGTGGATTGCTGTCCGCAGTGAATCGGAACAAGTCATAAACTACCTGCATGAAGTAGGTATCATTTGTGTGAGGCTGATGCATACAAATGGAATAGCTTACGCCGTAGTTAGCTATCGCTGAGATTGATGGCTTGATTCTGTGTTATTCAACTGTAATGCGATGAATATTTATGTGCTCCAATATGTTGATGATTTATTTATTTGTGCACGTAAAGATTCTTTTTATCGTTGTTAAATTGTAGCTGAATAAAAATTATTACGCTAGAAAACATATTTTCCGATGGGTAGGGCAAATTTGCTTGGTGTTGGTGATCACTAAACGATTTAATCTGAGGTAAAGCGAATGCTTCATCTGCAAGCTTGAAGTTATCAACGAGGGAGCTGTACTCCGTTTTGATTGGGTAACGTTCAACGTGACAACGACTAAAATAGTAATGAGTTGTAGGGATGGAGTGAGACAGGTGTGGAGAAGATGATGAGACGTGAGGTGAATAAAAACGCTCTTCAATTGCACTCTTGGCGTTGCAAATCCACAGTGGTGATTCGTATCTGTTGACAGACATTGGTTCGATATTTCCGTAGCACGTGTAACAAGACTATTGGGTCGTGATGTCGCCGTTTAGCTTGCGATTTCTTCGTTAGAGATGCGAGAAATGCTTCTTGGCAACTTGTGGAGCCCAGCTACAATGGGCATATTCCTTTTTCATGGCGATTTGGCAAAGACTGGCCAAAAGTGGATATAATTTTTCTTTAATGACAACTTGGTGAGGATTGACCAAAGATGGTCATAAATTCTCCATTGCGGTGACTGGATGAGGGCCGGCTAAAATGCATACAATTTCTCTTCGACAATAATCTGGCTGGGACCGACTAAAATGAGGGTAATTCTTCGCTAATGGCGACAGATAAAGCACTCTCATAAATGTCAGCTAGCATCAAATCTCTGAATAGATTTCTGCGTCGACTGGCTTGGCTTAGCAAACAAATGAGCCAGAAATCGAGGAGATTCTATGATTGAATATGTAAATAAATTTGCATAAGAGCTTATGTCCACAAGTTGTCAGTAATCATGACCGGCAACACAAAAGGATTTTTGAGTTTGAGCGTTTCGACATATTACACTCCAGAGTTTACCTTTACAACTTACTTTTATAGTGGGTTCTATAGCAGCTTTTATTAGTAAGCCTTGTAGAAAAGTTATAACAAAGTTTTGCGGCAACTTCTAAATGAGCTTCGATAAAATTTCATAAAAGATTTATATTAATTTTATAGAAATTTTGTCATAATTTAATTCATATAGAAAATTATATTGCGCAAAAACAATTAAAAATAGCACCTGTAGGTTTCTAATTTTTGATCAACTCAGCCGCTATTATAATTCATTGCAATGAATTAGTTAATTTGCAAATAAATCGATGAATGTGAATTCATCTATCAATACTCATTTGCATATTTTGTGGGAATTTTTCTTTCACGAACGTATTGTTCGGTTGGTTAATTCTCGCGTCCTTTTTTATATCTTCCCTGAACACTTTTTTTTTTTGCACTTTTCACCGAGTGTATTCAATTAAGTTAAATGGGAAATGTTTATTGGGGGGTTTTTTTTTCATTTGTAAATTGCCCATATTTGAATTCAACAAACTTTTAAATACCATATTCATTTGCTAGTGCAAAAGCATTTTTTTCCGCCTAGTGAAAAATTGCAAAAAGTACTTTTTAGAGTTTTTGAGTTTGTATATTAAAAAAAACCTTTTTAAGTTTACATATCAAAAAAATCATATGTAAAGTACACAGATATTTACTTCTAAGTATATGGGGAATTCCTAACCAGCTGATTTGCTGTCCATTAAATGGTATTTACAGCCGACTGGTTGATATTCCATACTAACTCGTTCACTAGAACTCAGAAGATTTGCGCTCAATGATTTCGCGAGTACCTAATATGATATCGTAATATAAATCCCGCCGTTCTCCTAACGGCCTTCCAGTCAATAAGCGCCGACTGTAATTGAAGGACAAACACTGTGGTGGTGGTAAGATCGGTTAGCATTAAGGTGTACTAAAATTATAGGTTTTTTTTTTGAACCTATAATAGTTGCAACTCGTATTTGAATATTATCAAACTTTATAAGGAAAGCAACGATTTGAAAGGTGGAAGATCTTCGTATTCGATTTATCCTTTAAAAATGCGTAGAGTTTTTGATAATCCCTTTTCTTTCTTTGCTTAGCAAAAATTCTCTTTTTTTTGAAAAAAAGCCAGTTTTCATATAATATTTAGATTAGACATAAGGAGCGATATCTAACTCGTATTTATATGGTTTACATTTCGTTGTTGAATTTTATTACCCAAATAACACTCAAAAGTTTTATTCATTTTCGCATTGCATAACAACAAACATCGATGCAGAATTTTTGCACATTAACTATGATTTTTTTATAGTAAAAAGGCATAGGGATTTTGAGAGATGAATTCATTTGTTGCAACTCGTATTTGAATATTATCAAACTTTGTCTATCTTTGTTGAATAATTCCTTCTCAAATCAATGACTCAAATAAACATTACCTATGGGAATTCAAAATTTGAAACCTCTCAAGAGAATCGAAAGGAATTACTAGCTTAGCGTAAATATTTTGGCAGTAAAAAAGCAATAAGAAATTTCAATTTCCGCAATATACACACTTTTATTCGATAGAAATACTGCTTATTAAATTATATGCAAATTAAGAGCTTATATGCAAATAAATTATATGCAAATTAAGAGCTTATATGCAAATAAATTATATGCAAATTTCTTCCGCTATTAATAGTGCTCATTTTGTAGAGCTACAATATTTGCCCAGTTAGTCTTAATTGAAATGCTAAAGCAGATGCTTAATTCACCGGAAATCACATTATTAAAATTTTCTCGAACTCATTGTTCATCATTTTATCGATTCTGTTTTATTTAAGCATTTTTCGAAATGTGAATAGCTGACAGAAATCTTTGAATTTATTAATCAATCGAAAGCTGTCGTTAATGACTTCCGGCGATGAATTTGGTCATTTTTCAAAGGAGCCTTGTTAATCACGGTATATCCATATTAATCTGTCTAGCAGAAGGATTATGCTTTTCTCAGGTAAAATTGTAGTCGACCTATTGCTTTTCGATGGAACAGGGTTTTTGAGCAGTTTTTTTTTTTTGAATTCAATTTTAACGAAATTTGAGGGGTTTATCTAGTGTAAATTCTAAGTTGTTGGTCTTATTTCTGACGATAATAGACTTTTTCTGAGTACCATTACTAGACTTTACTAAGTTAATCTAAGTTCAATATCTAGACGACCAGTCTAACTAATAGTTATCTTAGCTAATTCACTGAAACCCTCGACTAGGTTTTATTCATTTATTATAAGGCACTACATTCGTTTGCGAGGATCTTAGTTACATTCAATTCCATTATATTTCTCTCTGAGACGTTTATGAATTTTTCTCATTTTCTAAATTGCACTCTAAACTAAGTGGAACCCATATTAAATTAATTATTTATCATCGGCAAATATATGTTGATTTGCCCGTTTGAAGAATATACGATATATGCTAAAAATTATAAGATATAAATAATATTAATGGAAATATTACCCTAAGTAAAATCCTCATTTTAATGTCCTTTTTTTTGTGATAAAATACTCCACATTTCAAAGAGATTTTATTTCTCTTATTTTTAGGCATTGCATAAACAAATAGAGAATTTCTTTTCTTTTTTTTAGGTGGATTAAGTTGTTCGTTATGTTTGCATTAACAAATACGAATTTAGCCGATTGTTTGCTTTAGCGTTAAGCTTCTTGATATTTAAGTTAATCTGCATAACAGTGGGCTAACTTTTACGATTCTATTGCCTTATAGATTTTATCCATAATTTCGTTGTATATCTCCAAGTCAATTCAATAATTCAGAATATTAAGGTGTGAATTTTTAGATGATATTATTCTATATTGAGTGTTTTTTTAATATGTTAGAATTATTAAACTGATGTGAAATGCGATATAGCCGTTCGCTGAACGCAATAGTACATATGGGCTAATGGATTTATAGGTTACGATGTTGGGAAAAATGCGTATCGCATATCCAATAGCGAACTTTCGTAAGTGAGTGCAATCGGAAGTCGTTTCTTTTGCATCGATAGCTGCTTAGCACCACTATGTAACAGTTTATAATCATTTTCATATGTCCTATAAACTTAAAATATTTCCTCAATTTTAAATCTAATAGGCATTCAAATCTTAAGCATTATATTTTTTTATACTGGTGATGCATTTTGATGGTCGAACGATATAATCATCGATCAGTTAGGTAACTTATAAAATGTTGAGGAACATTTGCTTCTAATTTTTGAATCATAGTTGAGATGCTTCTTGGAAAAAAAACCAAGTGGAATTTTCCAGAATTTTTTTTGTATCTTTCATTTTTTAATTCAATTTTTTTTCAATTCCTTTCATAGACTTTGAAAAAAAAATACACGAAGACCTTGGAGGGTGTTTTCGTAGGTTAGAATTCGAGCTGTAGCTAATCCATCGCCTTCCCCTCCCCAACCTCCCTCACCTTTAGAAGGGAAACATCTCTACGCAATCGCACAAAGGCATTAACCCGTAAAATGAATGCATATATGTAAGTGACATTCATATAGATTCTATTGTTGATGAGTACCGTTGTGAATCAACAAATAGCAGATTGTAGATCAAATGCAATACAATCTGAATGGATTATTGGTCAAACAATCGCCACTAATGTTTATATAAGAGTGTACATAGAAGAAAACTTTCTAAATTGCAATATTAATAAAATATCTTTTTGATTACATAGAAATCCTTCCTATCGTATTTAGAGCTGCTCAAGCAAAACAAAAAGATCAGCTATTTTAGGTGATCAAAATGTAGGCCATTTTAGCAGATCAAAATGGTGGCCAAATCAAAACGTTAGTTTTTTCTGAGCTGTGCTCAAATTAAGATGATTTTTTTTTTTTAAAGTGGAGTTGCTGTCGAATGCATATTCAGGATTTTATCAGCCGTGATTGAGGGGAGGAGATAAGGTGATTAAGTCAATGTCAGCTATAGTAATCTTCAAGAAAGACGTACTTCAAAAACTCCAACGATTTCCCTCATTATAATAGGGAGAAAAGGGAAAGGAGAGGACGAGAAGAGATGACGGAGGGAAAGAGGTGAGAAGAGCGAGACGAGACGAGCGCTCCTATTTTTTTAAAATGAATTTCAATTTTATGTTTCGATTGAAACATCTTATGTTCACAAGTTCATATTTCTGTGTCTATTCGGCACGTTCCATCCACACTAAGAACGTTGAAATGTTGTAGAAGAATGAAGAAAGAGAGAGAAAAAAAAGAGTATTAAATACATAGTTGAGAGGTACTGCCTGGTGCGCTATGACAGATAGGGTGATGCTTTTCTACATGAAAAATTTGCTTCAGTTTTTTTTTTTCTGTTCAAAAACCAAATTTCTCTGAGTGACGTCATAACTTTTTTAAAAATATCTTTATTCTTTCCATGGGTTTTTATAAAGAGTTCGATTTCGAGTTCTTAGAAATTCGTTATATTCAACGAAAATTTTCCCTGAAAGAATTTACCCCGGTTATTAGGTATTTCTCGCAACCTCATTTATAATATGTGAAAGTTTCGTTTGATTGCTAAATTAATGGGGATTTTCACACCGAATATTTAAATAAATCTCTTTTTGTGTTTATCTTAAAAGAAAGGTGGGTGAGAGAGAAAAGGAAGGAAGAGAGAGGATGAAAGTGGGTGATATTTGAGTAAATGGGTGTTTGCATGTTACATAACTACTCCAAGACAGTAATGGTTATTTTTTACTCGATTGAAGAGTTAAATGTTACAGTTAAATGTCCTATCCTTTAAAAAAATGTGATCTGTGAAATGTTTTCACTATGATATTTGTGGCTGTCTATAAATCACATTTCATTTCATTTATTTCATTAATACATAACAATAGACAACAATTTATCTTTATGTCAAATCACAAAGTTCATTTGTCACATGTGCTAGGCAAGATAAGCAACTATCTGTTTTGCATGGTACTTTATCGTTCCCCCCCCGATATTAGGTTCATTAGTATCGTATAAATGGCCGTGAGTAGCTACAGTAATTATACTGTTAAGGAATGAGCTAAACTTTCTGTTTTGTGTCCCTTTTACAAATTTATAAGATTCACTATTTAATCTCTTTCCAATAGTATGTTGCCGTGGTGTCCTTAATTTTTTCGTAATGATTTCTATGGTGTACAACTCGAATGCCATCGTTTATGGGGGGGGGGAGAGAGAGAGAGAGAGAGGGAGAGAGAGAATAGGAGAGAAAGGAGCTAGGAGCTATGAGAGCGATTGCAGGGGCCATGATTGAAAACATACGATTTGAGGACCAGCTAATAACAGAAGTGAAAAACATAATTAGAACCCTCTAACCTTTCTCACTGTTTTCATAGCATTTTTCCAGTTGGGAATTGCCAATAAATAAAACAAATGAAAGAACGTATAAAAGAACTTTGCATGATCGGCACTTTTTGTGGTTCTTTCCTCAGGAATAACCATTTTCTTGAATTGCCAACAAATTATGTATTATAAATTTAAATGCACCATTCCACTGCGCATACAAATCTTCTATGAAAGATCCGCTTCTATGTGACATTACGACCATATCGCTTCCATATGCATTTATATATCCCTGTTGGTCAGCCGGCTCCGCCAGTTTGTTCGATAGTTTCAATTGAAGGCTCACGGTGGCCAAGGACAGAATTCGTTGCAAACAATATAAACCATGTGATAGATCCCAAGCCATATCCTATGCCGTTCCATGAACTTTGAAAGGAGACGTAGACAGTTAAATATGCTAAATAGTTTGTTTATATTATTCCCTTTTGTTGGCAACTTCTGCAAATGGTTGTTTGGTAACATAAGTGATAACGATTTAAAAGAAGGCATGCCACGCCAACTCATTTGGCGCATCTGTCCATTTGTTTTGTCAAGTACTTGTGAAATGCAATCCGACCGCTAGTAAAACATGCAAATTTTAAGCATTTTCAATTATGTTTCTGGACACATGTTTTTTATCTTTTATTGGAACAAAAATTTATTTTTCTCTTTAAAAATACATTTTTTCCATATATATATTTATGAAAAGTTTTTTGAAAATATGAAACAAGCGATTTGATGTTATCAATTTCATGGTCAGCAAAGTTTATGAGCTTCAAGGACAACAATCGTGCCTATCGATGCTGAAGTTTTTCCACGACGATATCCTAGCAGCTTTTTTTCTTATCAAGCATCTTAATATGTTGTGATATGCAGAGTCGTTGATAAGTTAACACTGGTTTATTACTTACTTTTATTTCTTTAATTGGAAATCAAACAATTTATTAATTTTAAATTTTAAAATACGAAGTAAGAGATAAGATGAGTGGGAATCGAAAAAAATGCGTCGTTATTTGGGATATTACCCTCTTAAGGTACAAAAAGACAGCCAGCTGCTTTTAAGGGGACCATGAAGTGAATAGAGAATGAGGGAAATGTGACTTCGAAGTAACTGTAGCTATTCTATACAACTTTTGTAAGATAGTCAACATGAGAGAATTGTTTATGGTTCTCTCAGTTTACTTGTAAGTTATTTGATATTCCTTCTACCTTGATGCGTTTTTACCATATCGGAGTGGATTACAACTACTCATTTTTGAACTGCTGAATTCAGTGACAATTTAATAAACATCTATAATGAGTGGCAATAAAACAATTTAATTGTTACTATTATTATCGTCATTATTTTTATTTTTTTGTTATTGTTATTAGTATTGTTATTGTTAACAATCCTATTACATCAACGTGCAATATGTTAAAGAATAATCGTCGTAGGAAAATAACTTTTTATGTTTGTATATCTGTCTGTTCTTGTAAGAAAAAAAAGAGTCACTTTATGAAGTCTAATAAAGATAACCTAATAACCTGAAATATGACTTATAAAAACTTATATCGATTTACGAAATTCCCAAAATATTTGCATTTTATGCATTTTTGCATGAGTGAAATCATGAAATTTCAGAAATGTTTTTGCAATTTTTAATTGGCTATTGATGAAGAAGTTTGCTGTAATTGAGATTCTACTAAACAACTCTAATCTACGAACTTTCATCATATTATCCAGTATCTCTAACGAACAATAGATTTATTCTCTTTCGAAATTTCCCCCTCAAAAATGACACGAAACTTCTTTTTCGGGTGCCTAATTTTGCTTCTTTTTTTATTTGTGCTAGTAATTGAAGTGTATGAAATACATCTTAAGCCTGTAAGAAAGTTAAAAGTGCTTTAGCGAGATGTTTTTTCGATGACAAGTTTGGTCGTTTTTTTAGCTTTGTGATCATTTAAGTGATCAGAAGGGTAGGGGGTGCCGAGGGGCTATAGGACGATAGCTCTGAGGGAGGGAAGGAGTCGTTTTAGCGCTAATTGGAGACACATTTCATAAAGGATCCGGAAGACGTGGTCCTCTCTATTAGCATTTGCGGGGGTTAAGGGTAGGGAAAAAGAGGATGGGGGTGGCAGTTGAATTTTGCATTCATCTTTCCTTACTTATTATTACTGTTTAACTTGCAGTTAACTACATCAGTCACTATTTATCTAAAAAAATGTATATTACTGCAATGACTACAGCACACGTATCATACAGCAGAAATCAATCGTCTCAAAACAAATTGTATCCGAAGGTTCATTGAGCACCTATCATGTTTTGTTTTATTTATTGCAGAATGCATATAAAACCTTTTCTCCAGTTCACGCTCCTTTGTATATAATTCGATTTGCAATTTGCAATTGCAAGATCTGCAATTTGCAATTGCAAGAAGAGTTTAAATGTCTGAAAATAAAGTTAAATATTTCATAATGTCTTAATGAAATATTTATTTCGAAAACATACATTTCAATTAGTCACTAATTGCTAATCATGGGGTATATGTGTAATTTTCAACCATTTAAAAAGGTACTCGGGGGGATGATTAAAAAAAATTTAAGTAATTCTGCAAGAAATCTGAAATTAAGCTATGCTATATAACCAGATAATACTGTTAATCAGAGTTGAAACAAAAGAAAACAAAATCGCACATTGAAAACTTTAGTATTTAATTCATTAAAAGCATTCTAAACAAAAGAGAAGTGATGCAGCAAAAAATTATAAAAAAGCAAAAAAAAATTGATGCAGCAAAAAATTATAAAAAAGCAAAAAAAAAAAATTCAATGTAATGCTTATTGCTTGAATTGTCTGCTCTCTTCGATAGTTTTTTTTTTGACAAATTTGTTATGCGAGGAATTACGAATACGAAGCCTAAATACTGTACAGGTTTTAGCTCTATCTTATTTATAGCCGGTTTAATACATGTCTACAAAAGTTTTCTCCAAGATAAATCCCTCTCATGTCGTCTTCCTGAACGATTCTTAATACGGTATAAAGTGAAATTACCACAGTACTTCTCGGTGCAGATGGAAGGTGAGAATTTTTGGCTTATCTTCCTTCGTTCTTCTATCTTCCACTTTGCGAATGACTTTTAGAGAACGTTATTTTGTTGGCATCGATATTGTACACTGTACAGATAGTACAGGTTGTAGTACAGGTAAACAGGTATCCGTTGCAACATTGATTTAGGTATATGTGGTAAGGAAAGAAGAAGAGAGGCATTTTTTCTGTTTTTTCAAAAAAGAGATTCCTGTTCAGAACAGCCTCATTGCTCACCTGGTAACACACCTTTCGCGCCACCAACCGCTTATCTCTGGCATTTCCATTGTAATTTTGTGGAAGCTGATTGGTCCCAAAGATTGCACCATTCATACAGGTGTTGCGAAATTTCTCTAAATTCTACAGTAGTTTTTTTTTTTGTTCATCATACCATTTCTGAGGGGACAATCCAAGGACACCCACTCTGTCCAGCGCAAAAAAAAATACAGACACATAAAGAGAGGATGCCAGAGCAAAAGATATCCAAATGTGTGTGATCATCGAGAGATTCAAAGAAAAAAATTCCCTCATTTGATAAGAGAGAGAAAGACTTGTAAGGAATGCGTGTTGAGCACTCAAATTGAGGTGTGACTGACATGTGAAGAGTGCAAGAAAAAGAGCGATTTTATGTGATAATGGAGAGAGAGTCGAGACACATAGAGTACGAGCGGTCACCCAGGCACGCAATGGTACGCGCGGCGCTGTGTGTTGCCGCTCGTTGGGGTAGTCGACGTATTTTGCCCCACCAACACAACAAGAAAATCGAACCAACATAGCCCACAGACGTGGCGGTGATTTGCGCTCTGAACTTTCTTTGATTCTTTGACTGCAATGCTGCTAATTTATTAATCGAGCTACAGGTACCAATTCTGATGTCTGCTTCTTGTTGAACCAACTATATTGGTTAGGGATTGGTTAGGGTTCCGGAGCGGAACCTGCTTAATCGCCGCATTGTTTGTTGAACACGAGTTACCTGAGGTGATTGCGACATTCTTCGCGAAAACATGAAATCGTTGCTGTTGAAGTTTAAGCAACGATTTTTTTAAACTCAGGTGACCGAATTTGCTATCTAGGATTCTGATGACCAGTGTGTTTTCTTATTTAGGATGTTTTGTTCCTCTTGAAGTAGGCTACCTGAGGTTTATTGAGGTCATGCTGAGGTGTTTTCAGTATGTTTGTTTGATGCCCTAACACGTGCCCTTCAAATGATTTCATAATATGTATGTTTCTTTTTTTTTTTTCTTATTCAGAAGGCACACTTTGCAGCTTTCTGCAATGGCGTTAATTCGAAGTGCGCGCTAATGAAGGGAATAAAAAGTACGCTTATTCTTTTGCAATTCTACGTCACATCTCTTCCATATTCAATTGCACAACTGCTTAAAAGTATCCTGAAAAACATCCTGAAAATAATAACCTAAAATAGAATCCTAAAAATAGTCATTTGAAGTAGGTGTGTTTTCGAGTGATAAGGGCATTTACGTTGCATCGATCCTTCGAAAGAAACATAGTCGTATAAGAAATTTGATTACGGTAGTCTTAATTAGATTTGAAATGCATATTTGTGGAATCCGACTTTCTTGAAAAGCGACGATTTTAGGCTTTCTAATTGATCGAAGTAATTGTTAAACTTTAAAGGAGATTTTTGAATTATGATATCGTTGAAAATTCGCAAAACGATTGAATCCTCTATTGTTGATGTTGGCCCCATAAATATAGATTCCATGATGACATATATACAACTTTACAGTCAAAGGTTATTCTTATGCGATGCTTTCTTCTTGTTGAATTTCAGCATTTTTATATTTGTTGTCGAACATGGAAGCACTTTATGCAAATGCAGTTTGTTTGGATTTAAGACCGAATTATATAAAATATGAGCTTGGGCTTTGTTATTTGATGCATTGTTTTTATTGGGTATTTTAGATCATTATGAGCAACTTTGTATGCAGTATGAGCTCTCGATCTAGAATATTAATGAAGCGTTGGTTTGATTAATGTTGAGTTCGAGCAGACAGACAATTAACCAACTTGATATTCCCCACAGCAAAGGTTTCCTTCTTAGATCAATATCACAAAACAGCCGCTTACATCATTTATTAAGCAGACACCCCTTTATTGTTGCTATTGCCAGCTGTCGTCATTGTTTGCGCAAAGTTTTACATCATATAATTGTTTCAAAAGCAGCAAGCTAATTCCGGCCTATCGTACTACTCAAATAAAACCCCTGGGTCCAAAGGTCGTCTACCTGAAGCATATTACAATTTGTTGTGAGGAAATAGTGATTTGATCAGGTGTTTATCTGTGCCAACAATTGCCTCTAAACGCATCTGCTAATGACCAACGAACATAGTGCTTCTGCCATCACGTAAACGACTCAATTAGCATGCACTAAGATATACTAAAATGTAGATTAGCAAAGCTCAGCTAAATTTGCATACGTTTGAACGTGATGATTTGCCTTGAGGCGTTTTTCAGCTGATTCGCTCACAATGTGGCAAATCACTAAAGTATGGCTTGTATGCACGTTTACAAATATGAACTCACAAAGTTGATTATTGCAGCATCATGTCTTTGGATATCTCTGAGTATATCTGTTTGTCTCTTCGGTAGTTTCAGCTTGAAATTCGATGAAACTAGAATTGTAAAAATTATCGGTTATATTATACACTAAGGATTTGCGTCTTAAGAAAATCAAGGAATATAAACTACAAAATTCAAGAAGAACTTTAATTTATGCTTGAAAATTTGCATTTATTTTGCAATCGCCCAGATTGCGCTTTTTACTCAACGAATCTCTTAATGAAAAATTGTTGATAGCAGTGGGAACATTTAGAATTCATGCGTTTTATTCTGAGTGTGTGCATGCGTATGTGTGTGTGTGTCTTTTTTTTTTTTTTTTTTGCAAATTCATGAAAGCGATTCGTTTAGCAATTGGGATTGCAAAAATATATGCAATATCAACTCGTCTGACGTCATTTGTTATTGGTTATCTCATCCACTAAATAAAAAATCCACTCAAATGAAGTTTACCTCGTAGTTATTGCCGATGAAAAATAGAATTTCGTACAATATTGTTAGCCGGCTCTTTTCTTCTTTCCTTCAATTCCCTATCCACTGCTTCCCATTTCCCCAATTTTTTTTTTCTGCTTAGGCTATCGCCCATATAAATGAGAAAATAGATCTAATTTGTGTGAATAAGTGAGTCCCTATCTTCTTTTTCCTTCCCCTCCCCCTCACTTTTGTCACCTCGGCATCGCTTTTGTTGCAATCTCACAATTGCAAGTGTTGCGCTTTCCCAAATTTGCCCTTATCGTTACGCTCGTAGTTAGTATGAGTTTCTATTCATAAACAATTCATCCAGTGCTTCTCGTTTTTTTTATTCCAAAAATTTGCATATCAACAAGCATTGCATACCGTATACCATATCAGATGAAATGATGCGTTTAATTCTTGAAAATTTGCATATCTCAAAGTGCAAGCAATTTTCTCGGTATTAAAGAGAAGTTTTTGTGGATTACGATAAAATCACGGTGTTCTGTGGGAACTACCGTAAGTTCTCTAAAATTCTTCCGTATTGCTTGGCTATTCAAATGGACCGGCATTTTTTGCTTCTATAGCAGAAAAGTTTTTTACAGTATTTTTTCATTCTTTTTAACAGAAATGCTATGAATAGTTTTTACAGCTTAAGCTTGATTTATTTCAGCTGAATGAAGTGATTGGGTGAATTTTAAGTAAAGTTTTTTTTTTCAGGAAAAATTTTATGAGCTTCTTTAGAATTTCATGGGCTTCATGTTTTGTTTTTTCTTTCACCAAGCAATGTGTGTATCGCAATTTGCATTTCTTAATGGACCATTTGAGAGTTTTGGAAAGGTATTTGATTCCTCGATAAACGGTCATTTGGAATGAATCGATGTGGAAATTTTTTGTTTAGTTAAGAAAATTCGGTTTTGAGAAAAGTGGGAAAATTTTTTAAAAAAACCATAAAATTCACATTTTGTAGACTTTCAACTAGCATATATTTTTATTAGGTTACCCTCATATTAACAAATAGTTTTTATTTTTCTCTTTGTAGTTTGGAATTTCTATGAAAGAAATATTCAAATATTATCTTATTTCCGCATAAAATTTGAAAATGAAAAAATAAATTGGAAAAAAAAATAGTATGACTAAATTCTTTTTTTTTTATTCGTTGATGTCGCATAATGAAATAAACGATGTTGAACGGCACAAAACGAGCAATTATTTCGAGCAGACGGCAAGTTAGTTCAATCAGATCAACACTAAATTGAAAGAAAGCAATTTTTTTTTCTCAAATTGATTCCTAATTGAAAATTTTAAACATAATGTGAAAAATTCCATGGTTTATTATAGAAATCCAAGGTTCAACAACATGAATATATGCTTATTTTGCAATAAGAAATAAAGAAATGCTCATAGGTATATTATTGCGAGCTCATAAAGGAAAAATGAGAGGTCAGGGAAACGAATCTGCAAAAACAAAGATCAATGAAAATGNGGGGGGGGGGGGGGGAGAGGGGAGGAAGCTGGTGTATCGCATAAGAATCAAGTTTCTTCACCCATTTAGCGGCTTCTTTCAGTGGGCGTCCATCGGGTATATAGTCTATTGTGGTCAGATTGTTCGATCTGTTCTCGTGTCAAAGATACTCATTTTAGTATTTCAACAAATATTGAGTGCATTGTATCACTGAATCAACTTTATTAAATATTTAATTTTCTTCAGTGCACATGAAATGAAAATGAAATGCAGATTTTTGGTCGGATTCGATTTTACCAAATAGGCCTAAGATATTTCTTGAGAATCTTGCAATAAAGTCGGTTTTTTTGCCTCAGGCAAAAACTCTCTCTCTCTCTCATCTCTTTCTCTTTTCCAAATGCCATTACTGGGTTCTGCTAATATATCGTTCAACATGATTTCCGACGTCGTTGAGTTCATGGTTGAAATTTTATGATATTGCGTCGTAAATGCGTTACAGATCATCTTTTATGTTGAGTATCTGAACTCGGGCGATCAAGAAGCCGCTTAAATTAGTGATGACTTTAATACACCAGGAGTTTTTTTTTCATTAGTTAAGAAATGGTTCTAAAAAAACTCATAATTGTCACAGTCAAAGAACCAATATATCGCTCAACAGCTCACCGACTATCCAAGTTTTTTATAAAAAATTTTTGACTTTAACTATTGGAAACAAAAATTGATTTAACTTTTAGCATCAAACTTGAGCATTTTTATGTCCGTTTTATTGGGCTTACTTTTTATAGAATTTTTTGCCCATTTTTTTCCAACCTATTAAATAGAGGAGATTGTTGAAAAAATATCGCACTGATTCCATGCAAGTTTTTTTTTTTGCATTATAATTGTTATTAAATCCCAAATTGAACTTAATTGGGATTTGAAACGGAAATTCGCATTGTTGCAAAATATCCTTCCATCAAGAATACGATATATAGAGAGATGCTTCAATCTAAACGTATTGCTTCAACTTGATCTGACCCTCTGGAAAACTAATAAATCAGTATCTTTACTTTAACAATTACTACGATTCTTTTTTAAAAGTTGCTCTGCATGTATATTTATAGTTTAGAATTTAGTTTCTATTCATCTTTTTCTTCACATTTGCATCTATAAATTTCTTTTGAATATTCTAGCTTAACGATCCAATCATTTCCTTTCTATGATTCAATATCGCTTTTACCGTATAATTAATACCTACAGTATCCATTTATATGAGTATTTTTTCAGGGTGTTACGAAATCGAATCATAATAACCTGCTGAGGTTTACCTACAAGTTATTATCGCCTTTAAAAGGGCGCAATTTGCCGTCATTTAATTCATCTTTATAAAAATGCGGAATTTATTTGCGCATAAGCGCAACTTAATTTTCACGCCTTCTTTTGTTTTGCTATTATTTTCGCTATTGGCAGTACGGTCATCGCTGGCGGAAAAATTAACTGCCTGCACGCTTATTGATGCAGCATTCAAGCAAGCAGCTGAACCTAATGAAGTGGTACGTTTCTTTAATGATTTTTATTATTCTTTTCTTCCGTTTTGTTTTTTTTTTCATTCCTTGGTACTGTATTAGATTACTGTACTTAATTGGTTACTGTATTTTTTGCATCACCTAACTGTCGAGGATAGAATTGATATAGGGAGTTGATGTTTAGGAGAATTCAATGTTGATATTTTTTTCTAATTTTAAGTAAATTCTATATTCGGCTGCGTATTAGGGATAATGAGAACTGTTGAAATCATTTCATCATCATCCATGATTAATCAGTTGCTACGAATAAAATATTCTCCTGTTTTTTGGAAATTTTTTTCTTCGATTTTAATACTTTCCAGGATTATGCATCACAACTTTTGCAATATCTTTTCTGAATTGAGTATTTCATATCACATATTCTTTTCGTATGCAATTATAAAATAATTTTGAAAAACTTTTTAGAGAAATAAGATTATTTTTTCCGATAAAATTTTTGTTTTATGTTCGCAAATATATAATTATGATTCGAGACAAGCCTCCTAATGGACACGTTCCTTCACTAAAAAATATCATAGAAACCAGTCACGAAAAACATGTTTTTTCGATGACGTTTTATCGCCCTTTAAAAGGCTTTGTGCTGTTGAAATGAAACAAATCACCGTCTTTAATTCCTAAAAATGTGGATCTTTCACTGAAAATGTCGCAGTTGAAAGAAGAAAAAAATTAGCACAGGAGCAACCAATTCATATTGCACCATTAAAAGCATTTTTTTGACCAAGTTCGTGTGGAAAATTCTTCAAAGAAATAGGAAGGCAATTTAATTATCTATTTCTTTAATTCTCAAAGTGGGTAGATATTCATCGTAATTGTGGTGAAGCATCGGTAACGGAACGCAGAAATATTACAGTCAATAAAGATTGCTTATGGTGAATCCGACTGTAATTGATTGAATCTAAATATTGCTTATGTTTTTCTAATTAAGTTCTATTCATCATTTATATGTAAACATCGTTTTACAGGATAGTTCAATGAAGAGCATTTGTTGGACTACTATTAGAAGAAGATAGGGAAAAGGGGAGAAGGCATTCATGGTTGATTCAGCCCGCTTCCTCGACCCCCTTCTTTTCCCATAAGAAAGGTTTAAAAAAGACTCGCAAAGGGACTGTATGCGTACTGTTTGTGTAAGCAGTACATATGCGGTTGTATCTTCACAACTCAGGTTACAATAGCTCTTATAAAGCAATTAATTTGTCCTGTGTTCCAGTAAATGCGGTAGCCATTAAGAGGGAGAAAAGGAGAGGAGAGAAAGAAGATAGAGAAACCGAAGTGGATTCGGACTTTTCCTTGAAACGAATAGAAGGAAGTATTTCAATTTTTCAAACATATGAAAATCTAATTTCATGTTCGTTTTTATTGAACACAATATTGGGGAAAAAATGTTTTCAATGGGCGCGATAGGTTTATTCGGAGCACAATTATAGCTGAAATTGTCCGCTTATTCCAAATTGCTCTCCACTTAAACGTTTGGTGTATGGTGGTGCCTGAATGTTGATGGCGCCTCAGAGTATATGCGCTATTGTTTGGTTACCTAGCGACGATATTACAGAAAAAAACTCCACTCGTAACCTATTATCAGCCTAAAATTTATTATATTTTATCGGTCGTTGGTTTTTTCTCTTTTCTTTTAGTACTGAGATCCCAATTATAGGCGAATTCAGTAAGGGGAACTCTATTGCTGTTCGCCTCCATTGTGTTACTGTATGCTAGTTGAATGTTATCGGTTAAGTGGATTATGGTAGCTGATCTATGAAGGTTACTGTATTTGCTATTCCTGGTGAGAAAATATATTCAGCTTTTTCCGTTTTGGATTCAAACGTCGATATCCTTATAGGAATAGCAATGTTTGTGTCGTATGTTTGTGCTGACTAAGAAATGTTATATTGTGCGCAGGTTTGAACAAATGACTTTAAGTTAGTTTTGCTTCTACCATTCGTTGAGTGCATTTTGGTAATCATCGTTAGCAATTTATGCAAGAAAAATTCATGGTTTATCATTAAATGATCACATATATTACCGCTCCACCAAACCAACTGGTATATTTTTTGAATCCTTGAAATTATATATGTTTGAGAAAAATGGAGAAAATTTGTTTTGTATTTTGAAGGTTTTTTTGAAATATTTAATATTTTCTCGAATGAAGCTATTTTATTATGAAAGCATGAAAAACATGCAAATTTATAGCAGTTTTGAATTTTTTTTAATGCACCATAGCTATAAAATGATTCCGGCAAAATCGTTTGCCGTAATTGGTGTGGGTGCATATCACAGCCAATTTCGTTATATCTCATTGAGAGTATTCTTTCCTTATATTAAGGCGAATGCTGAAAGACATTTTTCAAGAAGACGTCCCATCGAGATAGATGGTTAATCTCACCATTAGATTATTGTTCCTTTTGCCGAGTCATCGCTATCCCAACGGCCCAGTAAATAAGCTCTCTTGACCCGGATGCTTTTCGCATCGCGAGTGAACAGTAAACAGTTTTTCACTCATGATCGATTAAGCCGAATGAGTTGATAGTGTTTTGAAGACTTTAGAACGGGTGATTCTAAAGTCTTTAACGAATTCAGATGAATATACAACTTTATTTTTCCTTTTTTATTTGCATAAAGATATTCAAAAGTGAGAAATTTGAAAAATGCTCATTATTACTGTATACATTTTGAATATTTTTTATTTTTTATAGAATTTTCGTGAAAATTTTCCCCAAAATTGCTTTTAGTTCAAATTTAAAATCAAAATGTGAAATTTCAACAAAAAAAAAGATGGAAAAGGAAGTGTCCAACTTTGCGATGTATATTTACATATTTGCTAAAATTTGTCATCCCACATGTTGAGATCGTTATCTGTTTGCATTTAAAAAGCATTAGTACCTACCAGCGGTTACCACACCATGTCGTAGACAATGCACTTGTCTATAACAATCGTAGGTTAAGCATCACAAGCATTGTGAAACGACGCTGATAGTCTCTAATTTGTTTGATTTTAATAGCCATAAAATATAGAGGAATGCTTAAATGCACGGGAATATGGCCATATATGATATTCATAAGAACTCGGTGTGTGATTTAATTTGGTAAGTTGGAATATTTGATCAGTGCCTTATGTGGTATAAGGCTGACTTTCATTTTATGCCCTTCAAATTATATAACTCAATCAGCTTTTCAATCCTGCCTCATTTTTATTACACATTTCCAACCATCAGTTAGCAATGAAATTATTTTTGAGTACAAATCAAAACTGCAACCTTTATTCGTGTTATTGTTTTAATATGCCGTTTGATCACTGAGTACGTAGCAATGAGGAAGATTGGGCCGAAAGTAGGGACAATTCATTTAAGCGTTTGATTGTCGTTTATGAGGTTTGGCTTTGCTTTTTCCCTTTCCTCTCTGTACCTCTCTCCCTTCCATTTCTCCTTCTCTGTTTACATTTTATAAGGTGTTTCTACGTGAAATGTTCAGCTTATGTTGTCTGTATTGACTAATTGCATGTGGAAAGATTTGAGTGATAGGAATTAGTATATAAGGGCTATACTAGATCAAGATTTGAATTCAGTTTGTATTTTCTATACCACACTTATATATTGCACACTGTTTTAATTATGGCCAAGTTGTTTTGCTATTCAAGAGGAACACAACAATTTCAATTCAAAAAAAAATTCATATTATTAAGATATTTCAGGAGGCATGTCGATGTTTCTTGGATTCATCGAAATCTTCACGCGAAATACGATCACTTCAAGATACGGAGAATATTTGGTTGGGATGTACACGACAAAAAATGCCACAAGTGTTCAGTGCACTCAACGCTTTGAACGAAACTATGATTTCAAAATTGTGGATTTGGGATTCTCTTATCAATATCATTCCTGCGGATATGTTCGCTCAGGTAAATTAATCTACCTTTAATTAGCACGTAGATATTATTATCCTACTTAGCTTCCTCTAGTTCGAATTAGATGTTTATGTTGATGAAATAGGAGAAAAGTTATATTCGAAGAATTATCGAATGTATAAGAATCAAGGGAAAGATTCCTTTCTAATAATGATTTTGCATATCAATAAGTGATTACGTTATCAGTGGTTTTGTGTCGCGTTGTGATGTTATCAGTCACGTTTATTTAGTGAAGTGCAAACACTCATTCTGTGTTAATCTTTAAAAAAAAGTCATGAAAATCGTAGTTATTATAGTTTACAATAGGTGGATGGGAACTTCGTGTTTGTGGATATGTGTGCCGTTTGTCTGCCTATTTGTTGTGTCTGCTTGTTTGTCTGTCTGTTTGCAACAGATTACAAAGTAGTATGACGATTTTCTGTCACATAGTTGTGTTTCGATTGACTATGGTTTTCTTTTACGCAACAGATTTTTGCTCAGTATGAAAATGACTTTTTTATGTGCTTTTGCAAGTTTTACCTAATCATTAGGAAAACTTCATGCTTGCGATTGTGTCTTTTTATCTGTCCGTTTGTTTGTCTATCTGTCTGTTTGTCCAGCAATTTTAGAACAGTGATCGCTGATTGCATATGACCTGCATCATAGAGTGATGTTCTACTAAACATAAGATGTAACTCAGCAGATTGCAACTTTTTGAACACGTTATATATATATATATATATATATATATATATTTATATATATATATATATATATATATATATGTTTCTGAAATTGATATATGAAGTCGAAGTTGGTGTGGTAGGTGATCCTATAGCTTACATGATGCTCATTAAATTTCATAACTATAGTTTCACTAGTTCCTGACATCCGCCGGACATGCAAAAGCACAACATCGACGTGATGCATTTAAGGAGTGAAGGTCTGTAAACTCTCTAAAAACGTTGGCATTCGAACTGAGGTTGTTTCGTTTTGCAAGCTAATGCTGTACCGACTAAGCCATTTATGATTTGACGAAAGTTTCGATATATTAAGGTACGACCACGTGTTTTATCGATCGAGCATTCTGGCTTAAGCGTATTTCGTGCGGGTGCGTTCACGAATATTGGCCAACGGTTAAAGGTGCTTCAACTGCGAAATAATATCCTGAAAGGGATTGAGCCAATGATGTTCAACGATCTCGATCGTCTTGAGATCCTCGATTTGGGTGGCAATAAAATCGCACAAATTACAACCGGTTTGTGCATTAATGCCTTCATTTGCATAGAACCATTGAAAATAGGAGAATACATTTTTAATGGTCTTTACGAGAAATTGAGTCATTCTTTGGAAGTTTAATGTCTTATTGGTAAGTTGTAAACGAATCGGCATTCGAGAACTTGAAAAATTTGCTTTAAAGGAAATATGAATTTAAGTGTCGATTTGGAATCGATTTGCTTCGTAAAATGCAGCATCGGCCTTTAGAAAAGTAAACTACGAATAAGTAATTAAAACTACAAGCCTCAAATGTGTATCTTAAATGTGTAATAAATTTTCCAAGCTATTGTGCAACGATTTTGTTTACTTGATTTTATATTTATCGTTATTCACTTCATTGCAATTTTATATAATTTTTTTTTTCAATTTTAATCGATCTTACGTCCAATAATTTTGCATTATTTTATCTGTTCACCTTATAACACATTTGTTCTAATTTTTTAAACCGAGAGTTTCATCCATATTTTCAACCGTTTGATATTTCTATTCAAGGTTAAAAATTTAAAAAATAAATTAGAAGAACCCTGTAGCATAGCATTATATGGGGAATTAATTAAAATCGAATTCGTTCATATATGCGCGATTTTTCCAGCCCAGTCGAAATCTGTGCTTTTAATTACATTTTCATGAATCAAATAAATTTCATCCTTTAGGTGATATTTCCTCGAAATAAATGTTGGACAGGATTATCGAGTAGAATTGAATTTATACGAAATTGTTATTCAACTCTAGATTTTCAAAAAAGATTCTATCAGTTATTATTTTTTCATAAAGAAGAATGAAAAATTGTTTTTTTCGACGAATTTTCTCGACTATTTTTTTTAAGTGGGTGGATTATTGACTTATGGCTTATTGGTAAGCGTCCTCATCGATGATTTATGCGATATAGGTTCGAAACCTTTTAGGCGGAAATTGTGAGTCGTTCAATTCGCAAGCATATGCGCTCAATGACTTAAGCTTTTTCGATGAGAATATGAGCATTTTCATAGGATTATGGTATGGCAGCTGTCGCTAACGTCCGTTTTTGCGTTTTGTGATGCACTTTAGGGCGATTCAAAAGCCAATGCAAACTTAGCTTTTGAGAGGAACTACGTGTCGGTATTGCCCGTACCATCCTGATACATACACCGCACTCTCACGCCTAATGCCTGCCACCATCCAACACTCGGCCGAACTGTCTCTAACCTCACCTCGAATATTTTCATTCAAGTTGCCGCCTTAGTGAGGGAACATCAATGTGTTAACCTCTGATTTACTGTCTGCCTTTTGAGTAGCCGAGAATGCTTGGAAGGGCATAAAACATCGAACAGAATGAATTACTGTGAATTAAGTTATTTAGTGCAAATTGCTTTTTTAATACAAGGAAGCATTGTTCATTTTCTGGAAGGTGATTTATCGCATTTTCCTTGTGTTTCTATAAATGTATCATCATAAAAATTTCAGCTTAACTGTCAGCTCTTTTTTGCTCATGTTCGGAGTTCATCATCGTATTCCTCCTCCTCTCCCCACACCCCTCCCCGTGAAAGCTGCCTCATAAAGATGACTTGTTCACTTACACTCCGAGAGCCCCCACGCTTTAAGAAATTCCCCACTTCCCGCAGCTTTTTTTCTGAAACTAAACTCCCTTTCAGAGCTTTGGATTTCACCGGCAATCTCGAATTTGTTATTGTTTTCATTTTTATCATTTTTGTAGCGAGAAAAATGAGCCTCGCGGCTATTCCGCATCCTCCGCACTTCTGTTCCGCATCCTCCGCACCTCTGTTCCGCATCACTGCAGCTTAATCATTCGAAAATAGTGCAACGTTTACGATGAGTTCATTCACAATGAGCAATTTTAGATGACAGCCGCGGATGCTGTATCAAATTAGCTCCACTCAAATGCGATGGTACGCCGAAGCGGCAATTTTTCAAAAATTACCAATCTATCACAGTTCTGTGCGAACACGATACAGCGCAATAACATGAACAATGTAGAAGCGACGTTCTGAGAAAATCAAGCGCTTTCAACCTCTATACTTAGGGAGGCTTAACATGCCTTCCACCCATCGGGAATCTTCAGAAGGCAATGCCACCTCCTTCCACACAACCCGCGGATGTGAAAAGCTTCCTTAACTCTGGGAATTATGATTCATCACATGTTGAACCCTCGACCATAGTAACTTCATTCAATACACTATTTTCTACTTTCAGGATGTTTGATCATTTTCCAGTCCTTTATTAATACGAAGAAAAGGAGTCCTGAAAAATAAGGGACTTCTATTCGAGAAGATTTTAAGCGAATCGACATATTCGGTTTATCATTTTTTAAAGAATTTTTTTTCCAGGACAACTTGATAAGTTGAAAGATTTGGAAACGCTTATCATAAGTGATAATCAATTGTCGTCGATCGAGGATGGTGCCTTCCAAGCATTGAGCAATTTGAAAACGCTCAATTTAGCCAACAATAAACTTACTAATATAACAAAGTAAGTTGAAAAAGAATGATATTTTAACGTTGTGCGTTTATATAACTTATCGATTCTCATTTATTCATATGTTTTTGATTTATGGAAAATATTGATGTGAAATATTTTTAAAGCAAATTTGCAGCTATCAAAACTTACAAATATCATAAATTTTTACGTATGAGTGATTGAGGGTTTTCTTCAATTCCTAAAAACATCCTCTTTTAGGGGCACATTTAAAGGTTTAAACAACCTGGAGACTCTAAATCTGCAGAGTAATAACATTATCAATGTCGATTGGTCTGCGTTCGTACATATGAGGAATCTTCGAACACTTGATATCGGTTAGTAAAATATTCTTTAGGAAATTTTTTCACTGGCAATGCCTTCGAAGATAAAATAGAAGAGATCGTATTTGCTCGATTAGAAGTCCCTAAAAAAATTCATCTGGAATGAACTACCAGTTCCACATTTGGGCGTCTATTCATGCGAGTACGATATATGGTTTTCAAGAATTTGTTTCTTACTGAATAGCGTCTAAATGTATTATTACATATTGATCATCACAGGTTCCATCGACGGTCGTCTAATTTTTTTGCATATTTGAAGTAACATTTTTGAACTTTTGTTCGTGAAGATGTCCTCTCTGCTATGCGTATATATTGTAGGCAATAATCATATAACATATGTGGAACTACATCGCCTACAATCGCTTGAGAAATTATATCTCAACAATAATAGTATACAATCGTTGAAGAATATCAGTCTTCGCGATCTATTAAATCTCAGCGTACTTTCATTCGATCGTAATTCAATCACACAAATCGCTGACGGTGATTTGCATTCACTTGCCGAAAGTGTCAGGTACTATTTTTCATTTACTATTTTTTATTTTTCAATTTTCTGTAGTGGTACCACCGATTTCTTATGGCAAATAAATGGCCGGTGAAAAAAATAACCTGAAAATTTTTTATGCGATTTAAATACTTATTGCAAATATGACTTAGGTGCTAGGTAACTTCAGGTAACTTCAATTTCGCTGACTTCATTTTCTCTCTCCTTGATAACTCTCTGATCTTTTATTTGCATGCAGTTTTATATTTGTATTTTACTGCATTAATGCCAACAATTTCTATAATATTGGTCTTTCATCGAATAAACTATAATACTGCATTTTAATTTTTGCAAGTGGAATATATTAAAGGTGTATTTTCTTTATTTTCGAGTATTATTTCAGGTTAAATTCATTATCAGTAGCGGCGAACAAAATCTCCAGGATTGGACCACGTGCACTCGAACCAATTCATCAACTTAAAGTGCTTTCTTTGGAAAATAACCAGCTCACTTCATTATCAAGTAACGATGGCAATGGTAATAATATAAATACTACAGTCACTTCATCAGCTTATTTTTTATATCTACTTTATTTTTTATTCTCTCATTTTATTTTATTATATTTATATTTTAATATATGAGATTATCGTTTATTTACGAAGATATTATATTAGGGACATGAAGCGTTTTATTCAACATTTCCGCATAATTGATTTATCGAGAACATGAACATGATAGGTGATCGCATTATGCCACTTGAAATGTTAAGAGTAAAGCATTCTTTATTTCTACTGATATTGTATGCAGTCGGAACAACTCCTCTATTACTAAACCAATACGGTTCACTTCATAACCGAGATGTACTTTTAGAAGTTACTATTTCAGTTGTTGGTTAATATTTCGTACGTATATTACCTTATTAAAGGTTTTGATGTGATTATTTGTTCATTTCAAAGGTGAGTGATTTGATTGATGAATCGGCATCTTACCAATTACTTTTAGTTGATCTTATAAATATATCAATAAAATTAATATAGAGATTAAATATTTTTATAGAGGCAGTTATGATTGCAGGAAATGTATCCTTCCTTAGGCCGCTTAGAAAGTTGAAGAGCTTATTCCTTTCGACCAACAACATTCAGCTTATCGATGAAAATGATCTCAGTTCGTTGACTTCACTAAAAACGCTCGCTCTCGACCATAACGAAATTGAGAAGGTTTGTCTACAATATTGACGTGATTGATTTTCTTTGAGGGTGGGGGAAAGAAGGGGGATCCGAGAGAGGCGGGTTTACTCAAATGTTGTAACACTGAGAATATCGATTCATTCAAAATTTGATCGGCGTCAGTAAATTTTTCGTTCGATTATGCGGTTGCCAAAAAGAGAATTATTGAACGTAGATGTTTATTGAACGTAGATGAATTATTGAACGTAGATGAGAATTATTGAACGTAGATCCTCTCCATCACCCTCTCTCCCTTCAAATTTTACCCAAAAAAGAGAATTATTGAACGTAGATGTTAAAAATTTAAGGCCTTATTAGACTATCGACAACGATAGCGGATTAAGTCACGTTCGGATCGGGATGGGAGAAAACGTTAGGCCCCTTTTGAAACTAGGCGTATGAAATGATATTTTGCATTAATGAGTCCCTTCATGCTCTTGAGGGATAAGAAAAAACTTTGCTCAGTTTTATGAATTACATAAAGATATCATTTTAAGTCGTTTTTGTCATCCGAAAAGAAAGAAAGGTCTTTAATCGAGGAAAAGCAACTAATGGAAGCTGTTATAAAATTTTTTCACATGAGGCAGATACTCTCATGAACACAATATATTTAAAACTTTTATGGAGCCTCAGAATTACGGTATTTGGCCGGACGGATTACGGTATTCAGCTAAGTGGATTACGCTGTTTAGCTAAGTGCTTTTATACTCCATAGTTTCCCCAGGTTTTTTTTGCAGTATTATAAATGAGTAATTTAAGATTCATGGCAAGGCATTTGTTGGACTTCCGCTTACTCGCATATATCTTAACCACAATCGGCTATTCTTTTTGCCTAAGGGCGTATTTGATGGCTTAGCGACTGATACGCTGGATGTGATCGATATTTCCGGTTCGTATTATCGCTATTTTATTGTAATCTAATTTACTTTTCGAATTGAACCCAGCAAAATAAAATTTCACTCTACTGTTACTGTAGCTGAGTATACACATACTGTGATGGGCTGGTGCTTACTGTAGGATCTAAAAGTTGAAAAAATTTCGTTGTTGATCTGCTTCAGGATTTCCGCTCATTGTTATTATCAGCTGCCAGATCCTTCCGGTTTGTAAGATACTTGATAGATGTACAATAGTTGAGAAGTCAGATTATGTGGTATATGAAAGTCTCATCACAAAATAATTTCAACCTTTTGTTACTATAACTGGTATTTTCTGTATTTATTGAGCATACCACACGTTCAGCGCATGTAATGTAATATTATTAATTAATTAATTAATTTTATTCATTTATTCATTTATTCATTCATTCATTCATTTATTCAGCATATCACACAAAGAAAACATATACGTAAGCATATAGCATTTATGAGAAGCATCGAACAAAAATAGAGCCAGCAGTAAGCGGAATGAACAAAAAATGATACGCACGTATAATTATTTTTCTCTCCATCTTCCCTCCTTTTTTTTCGCCTTTTTTTTCCTAAGCACTTTAAAGTGCATATCTACATGATTTGATATAATCTCTTGCTCTCTCTTCCTTCCCCGTCCTTGTCTCCCTCATTAAATGCAATAAAGAGGATCTTATCTACGATGCTTAAATTATTTTTTAAATAAGTGTTTATTAAATCATCGAAATCTCGGGATTAAGGAAAGGGACTAGCGATGTTACGTGCAATAAGTGCACGAACAGTACATGCATGTATTTAGTGCATTTTCTGATAAACTGATTAAAGTACGATATCGGGGCGTCAATACCGTACCAGAGCTTCGATACCGTATCTTCTGAAACAATCGCTCGAGGACGTTTCATTTTAGCAATAATTAATGAGATGCCGATTACTTCGTTCCAATTCCAAAGAAGCGAAAAAAGTCTGAAAGGCGAAAAATTCTTTTCTATTTCGGATGAGTCAATCCTTCTGAAAATTGGGTGGTTGAAAGGTGAAAAAAAGTCTCTCTGAAAGAGTGTATTCATTGTGTCAAACATTGACCGAATTATTTGCGCTTGACACTGACAGACAGCGTATCGCATTAAGATTTCCGAATTTTCCATTTATTTCTTTGACGGGGGACATTCCATAAGTAAAAATTACAAATGGTGGAAATTTTGAATCGATTCTATTCCCGTTCGGATTTTTTATAAGAATGAGGAGCTAGGTGGGAGGGAGGAAATCTGCTCATGAAAGCGGGGAATAGTAGCTGCTAATTGGCGAGAAATTCGAAACTAAAATAAATCTTGTTCTGGATTTTAATGATCACAGAAATGTAATAGAAGTGAAAAAAGAAGATTTCAAAAAAATGTGAATCGGGATAAACAAAAGATATATATGTATTTATTTATGTTTATATATGTATATGTATATACGTCACACTTTATATATATGTATATATATACATATATATATATATTATATATATATAGTATATAATATGTAATATGCAATGAGCTCGTATATATGCATGTACATATTTATGCCCCGTAGTGTTCCCAAACCTGTTATTTTGCTTTCGTCATCCTGTAGTTCATCTCTAATTGGACAGGCTAGCTGTACTGCAAATGAAAGGTGTTCAGTTTTCGAACAGCTTAGTCCATAAACAAATCAACCAAAAGCCACGAAGGAATTGTATTTCGTAACCCAGCGTTACAGTCAACAAGTGTTCTTTTGAAAATACAGGTGTGACCGGCGGATGTCCGTTTGTGTGTACGTTTGTCCTTCAGTTTACTTGTATGCTATGTTCTTTTGACAGCGCTTCGTCCTGTAAGAGGCAGTAGTGGTGGAGTGTCAAATATGAGCGTCGAACAAACGAAGAGACAGCACAAAAGAGGTGAAATGGAGGGGAGGGGGTCGGGGTGGTAAAGAGGAAATGAACGAATCAGGCACGTAGGCAGTCAGCCGTTTGTCGGTTGGTTGACCTCGTTCGATGGGCACCACAAACGCGCGCTCAAGGTCGCGTTGCACTTATCCATCCCATTTTCGTTGTGCTGACGAAATTTCAGTTCGTTAAAATATGCACATTATTGGGGGTTTCATTTTTGAGCCCATCCGATCTGTCTTTATCGAATAACGCAGCAACATACCACAGAGACGCCGACTTATAGAAATGTTGCGTCGGGATTTGCGTTTATTTTTCGGGGTAAATAAATCTCAAATTGTTTTGAAATAATATTTTATGGTTTTGGCGTATAAATGCGCAGTTTTCAGAAAACTGCATTTTTTTTTGGAATAACGATGCTTCAAGTCTGCAATTTTAAAATCCCACTGATTATTCTTATAGTGGACCAAGAAGAAAAAAAAGGAACCATGAACAGCCCCTTAGGAGACGATACAGTTTGCTCGAAATAAATTTTATGAAGCTGAAATTCTAGACGTTTTAAGGGTATAAAACCGACTGTAAATCTAGCAATCCATTAAGTAAACTTACCAACTAATTTCACAGTGACAGGTATTTTAAAAGCGGAGTTGCGATCAGACAGGGAACTCGGATTTTTTTTTTTGTGTTTGAAAGATTTCTTTTGTTAAACACCTAAATGTTTTTATGACATCTCTTACATTTTCTTAAAAATGCAAAAATTTTCCTGAATTAAGATTGCCTAAGATTAGTATGAAGAAGATTTCATACTATTCTTATAAATGCAATATTTCTTTTCTTCGTTAGATAGATTTCGGCCTTCGTAATAGGAATCTGCTGCAGTAATAGCATCACAACATTAAGCTTTTTATTGCAAACGACAAGGGCCATTATTCATCATTAGTAGGTTCATGTGCAGTCCAACGCGGAGGATGTGGTTTTTATTTAGGTTTAAACCTGTATGACGCATCACCTTTCCACTTCCTAAGTGAGAACAAATCCATGAAAATGCAAAAGAGCTGCTTTTATAGCATAATCGCCGCATTAGTTTTGATAAGAATTGCGCATATGGCTATTGCAGATAATACATGGCAATGTATTTGCGGTGAAGAATGGTTAGCAGAATGGTTGGCGATGTTGGGCGATAAGAATGTAGCCGATGGAAGTATGGGATGTATTGGTTCACGTGTATGTACTGGTCGTTTCGATGAGGAGGAACAACATAGTGTTTGGATTACGGTTATCGCTAGCCTACTTGCAGTCGTTTCGCTGCTTATTTTAGTTGCGATTGCATTCCTCTATCTTGAAGATGGTCAGTTCAATTTGCTCACATCATTTCACCAACTTCTTTTACAATATTAAAGGTTCTATTGATTAACTTGTGTTTCATTAAAAAAAAGAAATGTTCTACGCGTATATAAGCCCGGACCGGCGAGATTTTCGCTTCTGGTGCACTCGAAATCTTCGTTTTATTCAACTTATGATATTAGTTCAAATCTATAAGTACAACTGAATCAGGAGCATGACTAAAAAGTCCTCAAAGACTAGTAGGAATCATTCCATTCTAAGTACTCTCTGAATCTCCTCGGTATTGATGGTCGCCTTCCTCTCGCTGGTTACGTTCCACAACCTAGTAATATGCCTGCATGATAAGAAACTATTTTCAGGCAAACGCATTGATAAGATCACATGCCCACTACGTCGAGTGCCATCCGATTTACTGCAGCTGATTCCTGGTGGTGGTTCGTCGATATCACTACCGCATGATAATGGTTTCGAACCGCTAATTACTGCCGAATTACCACCGAAACCACTACTGACAAGTAGTCTTCGAAATACCACAGCCACCAACACGAACCCGTTGATTATAACCAACACAAATGAGGTACCTACGGTTGGAACAGCCGAAAAGAAACGGGTTAGGTTCAATGGTATATGATCAGCGGTGGATGACTCCGAAGTCCGACTCCTCCAGGAATTCAATTGCATGGTTAAGTCGGTTCAGAGGAATTAGTTGCTCCACTATGTAGAAAGCGTTTTGTGACCGGAATAACTCCGATTAACTATGCGAAGGAGTTTACAGAGGAGTCGAAATCCGGAGTCGTTCATCACTGCGTATAAGCTCCTTATACCGCTGTACTTTTTGTATCATCTTCAAAAAACCGTCTGAACGTGATCATGCTTGGGCATACATGACAGGGAGGATTCGTCTACTTGTTGTACGTAATATAGAAACTTTATTTCGTCTTTGATTTAGTTTTCTTGATCGTTCGAAGAGCAATAAAAGTTTCATCCTTGGCCTTTCGCTTGTCGATATAGTTCTACCTGGAATTTTATACCTGCCAAAAAAAGCAAGTTTTCAAGATTTCTTCATCTAGAGAGAAAACTGCTTGAAATCATTGCAACTAAGCTTTTGGATGACCAGTTGAATGTTGGTTGAATTAACTAAGTGAAGTTTCCTTGAGTCATTGTACGTTTCAGAGGGCTATTTGAAGTATGCAAATTTTCGTTTTCTTCGTTTATATAAGGAGCTTATAGGTAGATTTGCATCCAAAGAGTTGCAACTTGAAGTAAAGTGTGATCTTTGTGTAAAGGACGGGAAACCTATCGATGGCGACAGCGTCATGTATTCTTTTATTATTATTTTCTCGACATTTGCTTTTTTATTATTGTGATGTTCGCTGTAAGTAGTTGTATTATTAATTAATATTGTTCGGGTGCCGTTCTTAAGCCTTTTTCATTACTAACAATAACATCGGGAAATATTCGTTGGATAGTGTCGAATTGCTGTGAAAAGAAATCTTCGCAAATTTTATCGCTTTTATATAATTTCATTCTGTATTTTTTCTAATTAAAAAAAATTTATAACCGATTCAAAAAGATTTTTCAGAATTTGTTTTATGTTTTCTCTTGTTTTTCGCTCAAAAGAACTCTCTGAATGAACTGATTATTCAAAGAATTTTCCACTAATTTTTCACACAGGTTAGTCGTTTACATTTTTCAATATATGGAAATTTTTCCATCAGAATTCACAACAAAGATTGCATAAAATTGTAATAATGCCGAATGATGCGCCAAAGGTATTTTCTTTAATTGGTTGCGTTAAAAGCAAGTAATAACATTAAAAGTAATGAGTAAAAATCCTTTACAGTCAGTCGATTAGCAAAGCACGATTACTATTGAACTGGATTCTTTGAGCAACGAAAAAATACTTTGGGGAAGTGCTTATGGGGCAAATTATTTTTCACGCATCATTCGGCATCCTCTTAACTTTGCATCCATTCTCTCTCGTTCTCTTTCTTTCATATCCTCTTTCCTCAGTTTATTTCTATCTAAAAAGGGAAATTTCTTCTACAATATTGTATTGTTATGTGTTGCTTGACGTCGTTCAAGTCAGCATATTGCAATTTTTTTTTTTTTCTAGCCAAACTGAAGTCAGATGTTTCTGGAACATCTCACGGCGGTTGTCTATTCGAATTCTCAGGCTGGCCCAAATTAGGTCTCATCAAAATAGGCCTAATTATTTACATATATTTGTAATTCTTCAACTCTATTCTATTTTTCTATTCTTTATTTTTCAATCCTATAAATAAAATATGTAATTTTTTTTTCAACGTTCGGTTATTTTACGGAAATGATAAATGAAACGGAGCCCAATGCGTGTCAATCGTCTAATGTGTATTATTATTATTTTCTTGAATTTATTCAATTAGATTTGCATATATAATTATTCGATTAGGGCGATTTAAAAGTTCGACAAAAAGCGCATTTCTTTTTTCCACTTTATGCAGATCGTTCAGTAAAATTATGTCCATAACTTCTTTAACTTCTTTATGGAATATGCAAATTGAAGTCACAAAATGTGGAGTGTTGATCGATAAGCGTCGAGCCACCAATTACTAATTACTATTTATTACTTGTAAATTACGAGTAACGACCTATCTCAATAGACTTGTCAGTACTATTTTGAAGTAACCGAAAATGTTTTTCTCTTTTGTGGAAATAATTTGTGTTGGCGTTTATCAAGTGCTTATTTGTCGGGCATACAAATCGCAACAAGCTGTGATTTTCTTTCTTCTAATTTAATTTTTTTGCTGTATTCGTTTTGCAACATAAAAACAATTGTAAAAATTTTTATGTTTAATTTACTAATATTTTGCACTTCACATTGTGCTTTAGCCCGAAGAACGTCACCTCGTTTCTTATTTTTTTACAATTTTCTTAACTACAACGAGGGTTCGTAAACGCGATATTTAGTCACCGTTTAAGTGCTAAAAAATAAAAGCTGAAAAGCATGTGGGTGCATTCGATCGCATCTGAAGCTTTTTATCGGAGGATTTGAGGGATGGGAGGAGAAGAGGGCACGACTTCAAAGAAAGAGTTGAGGATTTTTCTGGATGATTTAGATGAAACGTGATGGAACGATTATTAGAAAAAAGTTTGAATAAGCATGAAACGGTGACTGCTTCGTTGAGTAATAATTGAAAGAAAATAACGTTGTTATACGTTTTTGACGTCAAATTTTTTGTTGTCTTGTTTCTTAGTAAACGAATGTGCTTTCCCAAAATAAATTATGTAAATATAATTAAATAGACATTGTTTGCACACATATACACAGCGATCGATAGGCGGCATAACGTTTGCGTTGACGAAAGGGATTCTTTGATACTGTGTACTAGTTACGGAACTTCTAAATTACATATGGATTCATGACGTTGTTCGCAACACTTCCAAGCGTTAAAAGTGCCTGTGTAGAAAATCGCAAGGAAAAATGCTAACGGTCGACGGTGATACTGACACTAATATATTCGGAAAATAAGGAACAGAAGCGCTGATGGACGATGGTTTCAATGGTACAGAACAGAAGCGTTGAAGTATATCAGACATTTCAACTTTTTAGGGGGAAGAGGGTTGGAGAACGACGTATTGATGCGACTGGTTGGTTGGATTTTGTGTTCTGTTGTGACCGGAGGCGCTTATGTCCTGCCTTGTTTCTGCGGGCAGTGTTAGACATATAGACAGCAGTGCGAGATTCAAAATTTGACCCTTTTACAACTGTGAAATTACGTGCTTTTGAACCAAGCCTAGTTCAGCTTCGCCCCTTGACCAGCCCACAATGTCGCAACTCATTTCGTGTTTAGAGGGCTCGATGTCCTGAGAGATGAGATCAAAATTGTGTATGTCGATTATGCTACAGCCTTTGACGTAGTCTGTCATGATATGCTGCTCTTGAAATTGGAAAGTATAGCTTTGCGGGCTCTTTTCTAAAGTAGGTCAGAAATTCTTATGTTGATGAATTTGTAAAGAAAGCTGGAACAGCTAGTCGGCTCCGCACCCAATTTCTAATGGTGTGCGACAAAAAGTGTTTTGGGCCCTCTTTTATTTCTCATATAAATGAACGACGTTTCCAAGAAAATTCTTTGCTAGCCATCTGAAAATATATCGTCCGTCGCATGATCCCGCCTACGATTTCCATATTCTGCAAAGACTTTGATACGCTCACCAGTTGGTCGGAATTAAGGCAGTTAAATGTTTCTCATGAAAATTACTATGAGCTTCATATCAACTATCGGCTTGAATATTTTCTAAGGCCGGAATGTGATGTTCTTTCTACTACAGGGATGTTCTTTCTACTACAGGTGATGTTCATGACCATCGGTAGTAGAAAGGTCACGTTCTATTATAATCAACTCTAAACTTCACTCGAGATTGCAGTGTTCCGCTATTGCCAAAATGCGTCGAAAATTGCTGTATTCTCAGCGCTTTACAGCACAGATGTATTGAGCATTACCGAAATGCCTTCATCGCCTACCGCTAAGCCATTTTGGAATGCTGCACTCCTGTATGGTATCCATATTTGGTTTCTAATATTCAGGTTGCTAGAGAATGTCAAGGAACGCTTCACCTGCATTGCTTTCTGCTAAATTTATCGTGGTCCCTATCAGTGCAATTACAATACCAGACCAAAAATCTTTAATCTGCAATCATTGGAATATCACAGGCCCAATTTTGGTTTGATGCTTTGTTATAAAATTGTGCTCAGCTTTTCCGGCATCCCTCTATCGGAAATATATCAGTTTGCCTCTCCTCATCGTCGACATTCACATCAGTTTCAACTCGCTAAAAGATGTTGCAATACAAACAATGTTCTGCGTAGTTTCTAGTTCGTAAGCTAACATCACAAGAAGCTGCTTTATGATAGTTTTTAGTAATCACCGTACGCACTTACAGCAAACAAATATCACATAGTTGCAGAGATCATCAATAAAACTCAGCCTACTCAGACGGCTATAAATTGCTGCTTCATCTCTCCGCTTCATTCACTTCGTGTGTAGTTCATCACCTTCACGTCAAGCTAGAATCGACTTTCAACATGCTCTCCGCCTGGTAAGAAATTATAATATTTCATTATTTCACCGTTAGGCATTTTATTCATCAAAGACCAGTGTTAAGCACAACTGCAAAATTTTGGCGAGAAAGAGCAGCTTTATGCCGCCATTAGGAGATCGGAAAATGAGGTAGTCAGATTCGCGCCTCAGTAATTCGCCTCAGTAGAAAGAGATTTCATGAACTAAGTGTAAATAATGGAGTATGAGAGGAAACGTATTCATAATTATGTGATGGGATAGCTCATGCAAATTTTCTGCGTAAAAGATGTTTGTTTAATATCCGATTCATATGAAATGGAAAGGTAGGTAGCTGCTTAGAAAATACATCCGTGGTTCCTAGAAATCAGTGTAAAAGCCTTCTGAATCATGAAAAAAATGAAAGGTTGAGGTAGGTGACCATCATATCATGTACGCTTCACCTGCTATATTTTACATTTTCGGCTTAGATGAATCTAAAGATGGAACTTGAGAGAGACTTACAAAGAGACATATACGAGCACACATACGGCACTGGCACGACTTTGCCAAAATCCTCAGTGCTCTTCAACATTTGCAAACGCTCATAAAATGAAGCTTTCATTGGATGAATGGAATATTTTCCTTCCGAGTACAACTTCGAAGCCAATCTATCGGCATATCCTCCACCCCCTCCCTAAGCCTCACCGATGAGAGAGGATATTGACTGCATCATATGTAGAGCGCGTATCAGACAATGAAAGTGATCTTTCCTTCGTGCGCTAACGTTTGGCTTTTTTTCTCGACGCAAGCATGAGCTATCCCCTATCGGTAGTGAAGAGAAGAGGATTTCATACTGTCCAATAAGTCATTTACATAAAGAAAAGGGAATTTTTTCACGTCATTGCGGGCATAGGTATCTTTTAAGTGTAGAACAATGCGTATATTTTTAGCGAAAAACCCACAAAAATCCAACAAGAACGGATTGCATCTTTTCAGTTGTATACAATTATGGCTTTATTTCAAAATCCACTACGAGATATTGTGGCTTAGAAAGCGAGATCTTTGAATGGTTTGAGATGATATTCTCCCGTATGCTATAGTGGAGTTCCGATTCGAAGCGAAAGTTTTCGAACTGAAAGTCATTATGTTAGTTGAAGGAACTTTTTGTCCTCATCGATGAATTCAAGGATAGTTTGCGTGTGAAGAAAAGGTATATGTTAGCTAACAATCGAAATTACTTCAGTATTCGTGATGAAATGCCCTAAATCCTTATTATACTTAAAGTCCACGATAAAAGCCATGCAATTGTTCCATCTGCAGATAATAACTGCCTATGCAATACATCACATGCCTCATATTTTTCATAGAATTTGATGATATAACGGAATAAGCGAGAGGTATTTAACCTGAGCATTAAAAGAAACACTGATACATTATCCTCAACCTACAAGTGGAGATATCTTACTCACTTTCTGAAATAGGTACGACATTTATTCTTAGAACGATGCAAAAAATTTGAACGATTATGGCGATTCCTTGGAACCGGTAGCAATACAGAACGAGCGCTCTTGGAACTGATCTAAAAGCAAACGAAAATTTACTAACAAACGCAATAAAATACGCAAGCAAACCTAGAGATATAGAAATGAAGCACAGAAAAGTGCGTGAACCTCCCAACGTTTTAAAATTTCATCTTTCAGGCGATCTGTCTTCCATATGGGTGTTCGTCGGCCTCCAACGGATCTCCTTGTTCTTCCGTTGGGTGTTCATCAGCGTCGAACGTTGCTCCTTCGTACAATTACGGTTTGCTTTTACGGAGTCGGTAGCATTTCTTTTCAACTAAAAGCAGATACTGTTTATAAGTACAATCTCTCTGCAATGAGCACAAATGGAATTCATCACAGCAGCCGTGTCTGAGAACATGAAATTGAGCTGTATTTTTATGACTAGAGATAGAAAAAAAAATTGTTGTGTTGATAACTGATCTCCATATGAGGGGGAATGGCTATTCAATTCATTATGGTCGAACAGTTGCTTACTGTTCGATGATCGACAGAACTGTTCATTCTAGGCTGGTCCCAAAATATTACCTGAAACATAAATTCAAAACCGCTTCACTTACATCGAAACTGATGAGGCAAGGTGGTTTATCGGAAGGATTTTTGGAAGCTATACTCATATGTTTGAAATTTGTAAATTTCAGGAACAAGCAACGGCGCTTCATTAAGCTATTCACCAGCAGCCAGTTACGACGTATCCTCTGATTCATACCGTAAGCTTTACTTTTACTCATTTATGAATTAATTCATAACTATCCCTGAACTGGTCAAATTGTCATAAAATTTCAATCGAAATCATCAGTTTATCAGGCTGTGCGACCGCATAGGCTTCATTTTGAATGGTCTGAATGTCAAACGAAGGTTTCGTAGATGTTCTGGTAGAAAACGGTAAAATTTGTTGCCTTCAGCGTTGCCTCAGTACGACTCTTCATCCGTGCAGTACTCCCAGCAATATGCTTCACAGTCTATGCCTTCTGCGCAGTATTTGCAACCATCTATATCCACATCGGCACAAAACTCGCAGCAGCCAGCAATTTCCACGCAATATTCGCAGACAGCCGCATCTTCTGTGCAATACTCGCAAGCTCCAGCACAATATTCGCAACCATCAGTATCATCTACACAATACTCGCAGCCGTCGGTGCCTTATTCCCAACCATCTACGCAATATTCGCAACCGTCGATATCGTACAATGCTCCTTCCACTAGTAGGTTCATCAAATGCTTTGTGCACATGACTTTCAGCCAGATGTATCAAAACAGTTTCAAAGCGAAGTCGAAAGCAGTTCGGTCCTATCGATATCTCGGAAAAAGGCCATGCAGCGAATTAAAGGGTGGCCGGTAAATTTAATCTGCTTGATCCCAAACCACGACCTTGACTTTAATATAAACAAGTTCTTCGCAAATTCAGTTTCAGAAAAAATTTTTATATCCTTTTTTCAGGCTATAGCTATAACTCGCCAGGATGTGGATCGTCATGCGGTAAGGCTACCGCAACGTTTTTTCTTTGTCATTTCTTGCCTTTTCGTTTGTATCAGTTCATAGTCGAGTTGTACACCTTGCCACATTTGGTGCAGTTGCCCATCCGGATAATTATGGCACCTCATTCCATTCTGTGACATAAACTAATGGGGACCTCTTTCTTGAGGGTCGCGACGGCGACGCTGTACTTATTAATATATCCCTCAGGGAACGTTGAAGCCACAATTATGAAAACTGTTGGATACAATGCGCGTCACTAAGCAGCCCTCTCCTCTCTACAAATTTTCAAGTTGAACTAGATAGTCTAGTATATAGACTGATATATACAAAAGTTTCCAAATAGAAGGGGTTGTAAGAGGTCGGATCGCAAACCGAGAGGGAAAAAGAATCTCTCGTAGATTCATATAAACAACTCGTCCAGTTAAAATGAATACGCACCATATCGGATAATTCATTATGCACGCTTCTCTATCTTGTTTCAGGTAACCAGTATTATTCATCGTCATGTGGATCATCATGTGGTAAGCTCATTTCACCTAAATTACCTGTGTTTAGTTCCCGCAAGGCCATGTCTACGTTGGACTTCCAGCTGCGCATGGCTGTCGTTATATTACTGGAACAAGAATTTTAATGTCAACGAAAATGATGACTAAACCTACTGTTGGCACCTTGGTGACATACGATTTGCGGCAATTGCCACTAGTACTACCTTATCCACTACATAAAATCAGGAGATTTCAAACCGTCCTAACTTTTCACTACACCTGCTTCACATTGAATTATTATAGGGAGGGACCGATGAGCGACGTATTGTAAGAAACGTCCAAAGGAACCAACTAACCAAAAAATTATCACCATAGACGAACAACAACGTATTATCTCAAGAAAACCTGAAAACTGCAACATTTACAAAAAAAAGCTCCAAACAAATCTTGATTCCTGCCGTGGAATTGCCCCAAATTTCTTCGAAATCATCAATACTTTCGTTTGCTACAGCGAAGAAGACATCGATAGCTGGAATGCTACAGGTGCTTCGAAAACGTAGGGTACCTGAATGAAGCATTTGGTGAAGAAAGCTCTTTACAATAAGAATTGCAACAATGATTGCTTTTTACGTCCGCAAATACTGACCTGTGGCCATGCAGCCGTTAGCGAAGCGTTCAGAAACAGGAGATTTCAACATAGGAGACCGCCGGAAAAATTTTTCTAACTGTGAAAAATGTATATTCGAAATGAGCTGCAAATGTTGCAAGTGATGAAATGATAATTACTTTCAATCATAAGACGCGATTGATATTAAGAAGATTTACAGGTTCCGCGCTGCTGAGGATCATCAGTTGTTGCTGATGGATGCGATCATCACCTATGGTGGCACATGTTTTTGATATGCAGTCAATGACTGCAAAAGGGTTCATGCTACCGAGTTGGTGTAACAGAATGTACCAAATGACACTTTCTTAGATTCCTAATTAACCGGCGATATTCTAGGAACGCTTAGTTTGAGATGGATGGATTCTTAGAGATTTCTATTGCACAAAACTTGTTTAGATAAATTCTACGAAATAAGCTTGTTTAATGTATTTTGCAAGAAGAATTGCAATATTTGCAGCAAATTGCAATGAATTGCAATTTTAATGATCGCAATAAGTTCAGCACTGCCAATGTATCATCCTCTTGAGTTGTATGAATAATCTCTGCCGATATATTATTCAATAAAATTCATACGAATTTGTTATAATACAATGCATTCGTCGTAAACGGATTCAGTAATTGAGAATTCAATTTCTTGTAGTTTTATATCTTTCCCCCCACCTTTTTCATGTTGAAAATTTGTATCGGTAATGCGCATCAATCTCAGTCCGTCTGTTTCTGGTCAATATCTCGATAGTGCCATAATAAAAGATGTGAGAAGTGAGCGGGTGAGAAAGTTGCTATGGAATTAGCTAAGCATATTCTTGGAAAGTACACCTGTAAACCCTCCGTTCAAGATCTTATATGGACGGAAATGGCTTATCCGTATCAGGAAAGTTTGTAAATTCGATAGAAAAACTTGTTAGCCCATACATTGAACAAGTGTTCATTACATAGCAGAACATCCTCAATAGTGCATCCGTATATTTGCAGTAAAAAGGTGAATTTCATCACCTGTTGCACACAATATGGAAATTCAATCATTGAAGGCTCATGCAAGCCTTGGGTCAATCCGCTTTCGAGTGTTGGATTTCCTGGCCAAAACTGTCTGCTTGATATGCATTACATAGACGCATACATGGGCCTTACCATAAAATATTCCGCGGATGCAAATTTGTAAAAGCGCATAAGAAAACAAATTCTGCTTGATATCTTCTTGCATCAAAGTTTGACGGGTGTATTGACAGCTGAGATGGTTCTTCTCCCAAAACAAGCATCACTCCTAAGATTTCATCGACGTAAAGTCAACTTCAAAGGCGTCATCACATAGTCCGCGGATGCAAATTTGTAAAAGCGCATAAGAAAACAAATTCTGCTTGATATCTTCTTGCATCAAAGTTTGACGGGTGTATTGACAGCTGAGATGGTTCTTCTCCCAAAACAAGCATCACTCCTAAGATTTCATCGACGTAAAGTCAACTTCAAAGGCGTCATCACATAGTCTTGCTTGCCTCTCTAGCTGCATGGGATGAAACTGGAATAAGGTACGAACGGTGCCAGTGAAAAAATGTTGCTGGATAGGGCCTGGAAGAGGGCCCTTCAAAATCATGGCCTTGACGGTCGAATTGAATTCTATTTTGAAGCGACTTAATACCAAATATCTCGAACTGGAAGGACGCAGAAATGTTTTGTGGGATACTGTTTCTGTCAACCGTCCTCATATTTTTTGACAAGCTCAACACGTCTGGCAATAGAAGGAAAACAGATAGTGATGTTGGGTAATCTACCTAGCTGTAACTACGTATTTTGGTCGTGCTGCGTTTCATGAGTTCTTTGGCATAGCAGATCAGATGGCACGAACTTGGGTGAAAGACAGTTACCAACTGGAGAATGCACAAAATTGAACCAAATGGAGAGATAGAAGAACGAAGTGAAATCGGCAAGGAGATTCACTTTAGCTATTGCTGAATGTGCACACCTCGAAGTGATCGATGCCAAGTGGCTTCGCCGAGTTTTACGAGCAGGTCTGAGAAAAGTCCGACAGGTAGTGGCTTCTGAAGCCCAATGTCGTACGCTCACTTCCCCAGGTTTGTTTTATTAGTTTCGCTTATATAGCTTCAAACGAACAAGTTATCACCGTGCTATTCTAGAATTTGAGACTTGTCAGATCTTCAAGTTATTGCTGTATAAAAGTTCTTTATATCCATGGCGGTTCATTGGTTAACAAGTATGCCATAAAGCTCCAAGGTTTGGCCATGTCCCAAAATCATTTAATTGTAAATATTGCATAGAACACGTTAAAACCGCAGTAAGAGTTCTCTATTCATGCACACAGAAATTCACGACTTTACACGCGTTCTCTGTTTCACTTAGCACAGCACTCATAGAAGATAAACGATTTCATTCGATTCAACTCGACTCAGTGGCTTTATAAATTGCAGAACATTTCTACAGATGCCTCTACCATTGGAACGGTGTTTAAATACCGACAAAATGAATGTGTGTTCTTTCAACTGCGACGGTAATCCAGCAGATATCCTCTTCATGCCTTGCGGACATCGTGTCGTCTGTTCGATGTGTGTTCGCAATACAACGCTCCACAGATGCCCCAAATGCTACCAACACATCTTGTCGGCGATCAACCCAAGTAATATGCAAATTCGCTCTTTATCGCCTGTAGAAATGTGTTTATCTCAGAAAGCTTCAACTACCATTTATTGCCAGTGATATTAAACAGATACTAAAAAAGCAGCTGTCGGTAATATTTTACCTCAAATTGCACACCCTGTGTGGTGTTTGTCTCTTTCCTGTTCCTTCTTCTTCTCCTTTTCCCTTCCACCACCTTCCTTCCCTCCCACCTCTTTTTACCGCAGATCGCCCTAATTTTTGGATTTTCCTGTCCCAGTTACGCCAACGGTCGATTTTTGATGGTCGAGTAAAAAAGAAGCTTGTAAAGTCTTTCGCCTTATTTGAAGAGTGGAGTTCCAGGAGGCGAAAAAGTCAAAATCGGAGCGAGTGTAATGAAATCGAAGATGAATGAAGAAGGGAAAGGTGATATGGCAGAGAGCAAGAAATTCTTCGACGAGGCTGAAATCCAGAGGATTGCAGAAGAGGCTGCAGAGAAAGCGAAAGAAGCAGCTGAAAAAGGTAACTTATTAAGAACACAACAATGGAATAAATTCATTCCAATCTCCCCACTCCTATTTTTCCCATATGAGCTCTAAACATAGCTGTAAAAGCGTTGTAATACGACATGAAAATCACAGACATTAGCTGTTTCGTAATCAGATAATTATGCGATATTGAGTAATGTCAAGCGAAAAATCTATAATATAAACCCAGCTACAGGCATTTTTGTTTGAGTGAAAGCCTTGAGACGTTTTAGGTGAATCGCTCAACTCGAACTTGTTTTCGAGTGTTTCTAGGCGTATTGAGCATTAGCGATTGTATTTATTGGACTGTCTTCTCCGGTCAAACAATCGCTGAGTGAATTGTGATGCTGTAGTTCTCTTCAAAGCCACCGCAGTTCCATTTATGCTCAAAAGAATGTTGGAAGACCCGATGGAGCAGCGCTGATTTCGTACAGACTTGCTGAGGCCACAGTAACTTCCTGCAAGGCTACAGGTATTCCCTACAAGAAGGAGGTAAGAATCCCGTTCAAATCTTTTTGAAGTCCCAGTAAGAATGCCTCTTTCCTTAAGAAGAGTCTGTGGTTTTGCATGAGGATGCAAAAATTCCACTGAATACTGCAAGCGCTCCCCGAAACACTACAATGCAAAGGTTTCTTACAACGCTGTAGCGATTACCATCTCCTCAGTGGCTAGCGGTATCGGATTCCAGAGGTAAAGAAGACATCCATTGAAGCCTCAGTGCGATCACTGCATCACACAATGTCTTGTTGCTTTGGATTTTTTGGACTTTTCGCATGTGTTTTGAGCGAAAAAAAAAGTTTATTGCAAAAGATGCTAGAAAGACGCAACTTGTTTTCAGATGCAAAATATGCTTACCCATTTGTGTGAAAGAGCTACTTAAAACGAGCAAAATGATTACTAAATAAACACCGAAGGTGCAGAAAGAAGGAAAATAAATAAACCTCCGATTTAAAAAAGTTTATATGTTTTTGAGTAAGCTCGTGAGTACATCAGGTTGCGACCCACGCTTACCGAAGCTAAATTTGTCGAAATTGATTGCACCATCGATGTGTATATATTTCAGAAAAAGATGAAGTCATTCGTGAACTGCAGAAGAGATTAGAACAACTCGAGCTGGAGGTGTGTTGTGCAATCTGTATGGATCAGCGATGTTCGATAGTATTCCAATGTGGTCATAAGGCATGCATTGAGTGTGCCAGTCCAAGTCGTCTCAAACTTTGCCATATTTGCAGAGAGCCAATAACAAGGCGTACACGTATCTTCACTTAAATAAGGTATAGAAAAAACATGCAAACTTTTACATTTGTTAAGCCTAGAAATTTTTGCCTTCGAAAGTCTTCGAAAACCATTCAAAACTATGTAGATCACTTGAGGAATTCGAAGAACAAATACCACTTTTTTTTTCGCTCTTTAAACTGCATCACTGTAGAAACGCGCATAAATGTGCAAATCCAATTTTCCTCAGTCGTGGGTCTGTTCTTTTTCTGGAAGGATGTTTTAAATTTCTACTGCCGTAATTAATTGCAGAGTTCATTCAATTTGTCCTATCGTTTACTGCAGTACTAAAAAAATATATAAGGCATACGTTTATTGCTCCACTACTAACTTCAGCAAAAGTGAAGTGTTCACTATCTTATTGCTGCAAGCTTTCGGCCGTAGAGCATTCACTCTATTCACAAATATTCGACGTGACACGAATTTCGTTTTTAAGTTATTCTTATGAAGTTATCGATGGTATTAGGCGAATTCATTTTCGAAAACCATTCAAAACTATGTAGATCACTTGAGGAATTCGAAGAACAAATACCACTTTTTTTTTCGCTCTTTAAACTGCATCACTGTAGAAACGCGCATAAATGTGCAAATCCAATTTTCCTCAGTCGTGGGTCTGTTCTTTTTCTGGAAGGATGTTTTAAATTTCTACTGCCGTAATTAATTGCAGAGTTCATTCAATTTGTCCTATCGTTTACTGCAGTACTAAAAAAATATATAAGGCATACGTTTATTGCTCCACTACTAACTTCAGCAAAAGTGAAGTGTTCACTATCTTATTGCTGCAAGCTTTCGGCCGTAGAGCATTCACTCTATTCACAAATATTCGACGTGACACGAATTTCGTTTTTAAGTTATTCTTATGAAGTTATCGATGGTATTAGGCGAATTCATTTGTGCAGTTATTATAAATTAAGATCACAGTTTACTCACTCTTTATCTTTATCGATTCATCCGATCGGATGAATTCAAGCTATACATGCAAATAGCTTTATAGGCAGTTCTCATCCAGAGTGGTCGATGGGTGTGAGGGATTTGGCCAATTCTCGTTTGGCTTACAATCGCTACCAATATCATTGCTTACCATCATTCTTGAACATTGTGTATCGTTTGCAATAATCCGTTGTATTGATTTGTTTTGAGTAAAAACTGTCATTGCCTTATAACTTTATTTCACTAATAAATAAAGCTATGATAATAAAAGAAATCCGGCATTCCAGCAAGCGTTTCAATTTTAAATTTATTTCATTGCTAACCGTTTGTAGCACAGTCAAAAGCAGGCCGTTTCGATATATGTGAACTTTTTGGAGCAGTTCAGAATTTTATCATCGAAAACAACTTTCTAAACTTTGTATTGTTGTTGTGCTACGAAATGCGCAGATATCTGAGATTATAAAACGAGTGATAACTCCTCAGATAAGTTCAATAGTTAGAATCATCAGCTAAATAGATAATTCAGATGCTCGAATAGGAAATTCCCCAGATTACTGTCGAATTCTACCAGTGGAGATTTCAATTTTTTATGCCTAACATTTTTAATATTTCCGTGCCAAGGAACCTTTCTTGAAAAAACCGGCGATGAGCTAAACGATTTCGGTGCGCCATGATTTAGATTTTTCGATGTTTTCTTGGCCTTCAGTAGGTTTCATTATCATTGAAATTGAGATGATCGTTAGGGGAATCCCGCAACTACTAAAGGTGATAGTAAATGGACTCGATCTGATGATCTAAAATTGCTGGACTTATTTGTTATAAAAGTTGCATCGTTGCGTGAAACTGTGGAGACCGTATGACACTACCAATACTTATGTATGGATGAATCTGCAGGGTCTCACAGTTGCGTGCTGAGATTTTGAACGCGAAAATATGACAGAGAAGAAACTTAAATATGACAGAGTGCATATTGGAATACTATCAGCGATTGAGAACAAGGGAAAATTGATATGGTTGTGGCTGGTCTACAATGAATTACTGCCTTTCTGGCAGTTGGAATAGCTTAGGGGCAGGATGACGTGCGCGCTATTCAATTGTACTTCACCAGCACATCTCGAATAGAATGGCATAAGATTCAATTTCAGATCAGAATGCTTGAAATGATGTGACGAGGAGTGTGCATAAATCCTGGCGCCTAGTCACTTCCCTTATTCAAATACAGTGTGTGCATCGTATTTGTGCAGAACTTCGCCATAACAATTGTCGCCGATTGGACTTAGAAAGCGGGATGATACTCAATGTTTGTAATCTAAACCCCGTCACTCTTCTAGCTCATTCTTGTCTATTAGATTTCCGCTCGTGGAGTGCCCATCCTGCCGACGAGGAACATCTTGGTTCATGGGAAAGCATCAGCGGATTGCTTCTCACTTCAGGACTCATGGCTAATATTGTATCCAGTAGCTTATGTTATGTATAGTATTCGCTATTAGTTCAGGTGCGCCAGGTGGTTCCCCAACGAAACTCGTTAACTGCTTCGGCTTTTGCATTCGATGGAATTAACCTGTATTCCAATACTGTATCCAGTAACTATCAAGTGATCAAGTGATATAGTTGCATTTGTCAAGTCGCACAGTCGTTAAATGCACGTTGGTATGATGTGAACAGCAGAGCATCCTGGTTGATGGTCTTCTCTATTGGCTTACTATTCATCAGAAAGAATGCTCTTTTTCTTACTTCCTCAGTGAATTGCTGTGAATACTTGAGGTCGGAACTATCCGAAATTTGGTTGGGATGCTCATAACGCTTGTGATTTCCGAGAAAACGAATTGTGCGGATAGATTTTCATTGAGCAATGCTTTCGTTAGAATATTGATGACGGTATCACAGACGGTTCACACGAAGAAGTGATGCGTAAAGAGCCTGTAGAATGGACCGAAAATAAAGCATTAGCTCCTCTCACTTCTGCTTAAACTTCACTATAGATTAGATGCGATCCCTCACAAAAACATCCACGGTAAACAAAGTTCTTTCCTAAATGACGCCTATATGTAATATTTTTTGGTGCATTGATTGGGAGAACGCATCACTTCTATCACCATATGGAACATTCCAATACGCTCTTTCAGCACACTTGGAAGGCTTCTGGATCGGCCGTCGATGGCGAGTTCAATCAAATAAACCATTGTCGATTCCCCTAACAGCATCTGATCGTATTCATCCATCCGGAACCTTAAAATATACTAAGTGAAACCTAAAAGACCTAAAAGAGATACATGTCTTGACCGTAGGGACTTGTGCATTTGCGAATTCGAATATTTTTGATGCGTTTTTGCAGCTGGCGTACAAAGTTGGTGACACGTTGCATAATGAAAGGAAGGCCGAACTTTAAATATTGGTTACTAAGTTTCTTTACTCGTTTAGTGATATACTTCATGAGTTGAATAAGAATAGTTATGTTACGTTGGTTGATAAGAACGTTTATCAGAAGAAAAAATGCTTGGCAGTGTCAAATAAATTTCTTTATTCCATTCTTCGCTTGATGATGATAAGAGATCGATACACTACTTTCACTCAATTGTGGCGGTATTGCACTCAGGTTAATCAAAAATAATCGTGATTAGACTTCAATGTGCGTTGCAGTCTTTGCACATTTTCTTAAAAAAAGCCCATCAGAGAAATAAACAGAAACCAACAGCTAATAAAAAGATGCGAAAATAATGTTACCAACTAAAGCGAATAGTGATATTCATGAAAAAACTTCCGAATTTTCAAACTTCTCATATTTTTGAAAATACCAATATTCATTTAAAACTTAACGGGAATTGAAGACAAGTAACGAAAATTTAGAACGAACTTACCGCAAGGGGATCCACATCCGGATGAATAGTAACGATAGCCTGAAGGGAAATGTATCGCATTAAGTATGCTTATGCAATTAATACAGAAGATTACAAAATGATGCTAAGAAGAAAGCATATTTAAGCAAAAATACTTTTTGGAAGTTTGAAGGAAATTTCTGAAATCAGAGGTGTGAATTAGACGCCAGTAACAAATGTTTTTAGAAGAGAATAAAAGCTGCAAAGATTCTTCAAAATGAGCCTGACAATATCATCATTGTGTTTTCGAAATATCGCCTTCGTGGAGCTGTTTATGAAAAACCAACAAAGTGAACTTACTGACAGATGGAGCACTGTATGACACGGAAGGTTGTGAATATTGTACGACTGGTTGGGAGTACTGCACCGATGGTTGCGAGTACTGTGTAGATACTGCTGGTTGCGAATACTGTACTGAAGGCTCAGCATATTGTACAGAAGGCTGAGAATATTGCACAGATGCAGATGGCTCTGTATATTGCACAGCAGAGGAAGCAGCTGATTGTGCGGATATGGCCGAAGAGGATACCGATGTTTTTGAGGCCTCAACTGAAGGTTGCGTGTATGTAACAGATGGCTGAGCATACTGCACAGATGTGGAGACCGGTTGAGCTTGTGCTGAAAGCTTTCAATTTATTGACTCGCAATTAGAGCATCTGAATGATCCTCATCAGCACCACCCAATTCATATAGTAAAGAAAAATTCGGTGTCTTATATTCTGATGAAATTTGCGCTCTTTCCACAAAATCATATCTATAGGTTTACCTATATATGATACACAGTAGTAAACTTTAACTGTTTATGGAGCTGAAATATTTGCACTTGCAATCTCACTCGCAATATTCCCATACTTGTTAGCACTTCGGTGCGTATTGCCATCGCTCCATTGGCGATGGAATCTCCTTAAAATTTTTCCTCAAGTATTGCGAATTGTTCTCACCATATGAGACAGAGGGCGCTCTATAGCTGACACCTGACGAATAGCTCACTGATGGACTATAGCTTGTTCCTGAAAATTTACGCATCAAACTTTAACATCGTCAATCCAAGCTTCTCAAAGAAAGAGCTAATGGAATAGGTTCATTTTATTACTTTATTGATTTGTTTGGAAGTGATATGAAGCAGTGGCGCTAATAACACTCAAACTTTATAAGCTGTCTAATGCTTTGGTGCCGGTGATAACTAGATCCATCTGCAACAAATCAGCTTGGTATAGTCTTAAAATATGGCTTCAATCATAGAATAATTTTTTATATTCCGAAATCAGTGCTTTTCTCCATTAAATGTAATGGTGCCGATTTTACTGCTATTTTGAAAGGAAAAAATGCTTCTTGTAGGAAATCCTCCATATACTCAGTGCATAAATGCAAATTCATCATGTAAATTTCTGTTGAGACGAAGGTTGTTGAACTTGATTGTAAAGAAACCGTAAGTATATGTCGAAACGCCGCCCAACATCGAAGAACATCCAAATGTTATGCAAATCGTCTGAAAAATATTCGAATCTCCTTGAATAATATTTCAACTTCATCATATTTTGCATGCCCATTAGGAACTGCCCAACTAATCGTGTCTGGGACTTCCGTTTTCTGGATTCCATAAGTGAGCTCGGAAATGCTGGAAAAGATTAAATTTTCCTTTTCTATGTATTATTTTCAGTGCAAAGTTATATCTCGTTCGTTATTAAACGTTGCTCGGCTAAATGAAAGAGCCAAAAACAGATGTGATAGCATTACTGCCGTTTCTCAAAGAAGTTAAGCCGCATTCAATCAAAAAAAAAATATATCGGAGTGAATTATAATTTTGCGTTTTGTTTATAGCAATGAATCTATCGTACAGTCAAATTCGGTGCATATAGAACATTTAGAGACCTACTCAAGCTACTATAATTCGTTATTACAAAACGTTCACCGTATTCATTTCTTTACCGCCTCCGCCCCTCTTCCTCCACTCCCTCCCCTACTGAGAGAAAAACCAGGTTAAGAAGTTATTGAAAAAAGGTTATGCTAGTACATTGTGGCGAATTTTTTTCGGGAGAAACAATAAGTAAAGCAGTAACCTGAGTCAAAGCAGGAGTAGCAAAGCATAGTGCGAGCAATGTCAACACGCTGCAAAAAAAAAAGAAATTCCGACAATGGCCATATTTCATGGTTATTGCAATGACACACCAATGACACACCAATAATTCAATGACACACCATTCAATGACACACCAATAATAGAAAATTTTCATTTCCTAGTGGTATTTCTCTGATGCTAAACAATCTGAATGATGCGGCACACCTCTATTAAGCCATTAACGGGGTTTCGTAAAAACACTCAGAAATTCTTCTAATAAGTAGATATGTAGATAGTATTTAAAGATGAAACAACTAAATTTCAATTAATTACAGCAAAAGTGATCAATATAATAAATTTCATACGATGCAGAGAATGTTATGAGGTTAGCCACTTAAACTTGAACTCTTAATAGTAAAAATACCGATTGCGCCTTAATTTCCACGAATGACAATTGACTAAAGCAATCACTTAATCGTTGTTTCGAATACGCTGAAAAGAGGTTTGATTTCATTGCTTTACTAATAAATTCTGTAATTTCTTGGTTATACTAGTAATGTTTTTCAACTTTTATGTATTTCTACCATTTTACACCATATCTGTTAATGAAAATAGTGTGAAGAAAATGAAATTTGGCGGAATAGTTAGACGTCAAGTTCCTTACCTGAAGATCATATCGAAAGCCGATTCTAGCTCGAGATGAAGCTGAAAGAGCGAAACAAACGATCTGAATGAAGCGTTAACATGGGACTACAATTTATAGTCGCTTCGTTAGGTTCAATTTTAAGTCGGGTTCGTGCAACAGTGCATTAAGCTTGTAGCTTTTGTTTGCTGAGTATGCGTATCGAAGTGAAAAAATATCCACACGACGGTTTTTCGTAATGTTAAATGAAACATGAACAAACAATAAAACTAAGTACTACTTTATTTTACCCTTACAATTTTTAAACAAACACTTCACACTTTGCAACATCTTTAAAAATGCGCATTTTTTGTGTGCATCTGCAATAGTGCATTTGCAGAACATCTTATGACGACGTCGTGTCTATGTTTACACATATGTCTGCGTGTATCTACACATTCTTCAACAAACAAATCATAGATGCGCATAGAAAATAAATTGTTTCTGAAAATTTTCGCATGGCCATTAGGCATATGTATTATTATTTGTTTTGTTTTTATATATTTTTATCATTTGAATTGATAAGAGCGGTCGGTCTAATAAAACAAATATTACAACGCCAGCGCATTTGAGACTTTTCCACATTTGTTTTTATAGCAGCAAGACAAATCTGTAAAAAGGCCCGTATTACAAAAAAAGTTTCCAGGCAACATTAGCAAACAACTGAACATAAGAGAAGCAAAGATTATGCATATTACTTTATTTGCTGCTCTTCTTTAAAATTTTATCAGCAACGAAAATTTTTCAATTAAAATTTTATCAGCAACGAAAATTTTTCAATATTCGTTTCCACTGAAAAAGAAAATGACCTCGAAAATCTTCAGTAGTAAGCATAAAAAATTAATAAAAACGAATTGGAATTGTTATATGCTAGTGCTTTTTATTGTTTCCTCAATAAATAAGTCAATATTCTTCCTCCCTTCTCTTTACCTCAATATTTTCAACCTTTTTAATTTCGTCGCTCCAGAATAATTAGAACATGTTCAGTGAACAATACCAAAAAAAAACAACCGGAAATTCTCTCGAAGGGGAGCATAATATATGTATTTTTGTAAAAAGAGTCAAGAGATAGCAAAACGATGTTCAAAGCTTTCTCTGGAGAAAAGGGGAAATGTTCCAAAATTATCGTATGGCTTGGTCCCGTTAATGAATCCACTTCCGAGATTGCTCAATAAGAACAATCTTCATAGTCATCGTTTTGACACAATAAAATTTAGAAGGTCTTGTATGTGAAATCTGTTCTAATTCGTATATGAAATAAAATCAAAATTTTTGGGCATATCTCAAAAATGGCGCTACTGTCCATCTCTCTAGCTAAATAAGTGGCTAGCTTACCGTATAAATCAGCTTTTATGAGAACTGCTCCGTTATGGGGTGCGTGAACTTTTTAAGTTTTTTAGGGCAGCGGTCCAGAAAAAGAATATTATTTATTTTGCCATCAAGAAACCTTCGATCATACTCCCTAAAACCAAGTTTGGCATTGTTTCGTTCGCGCTCACTCCTTAAATCAAGCTGCTCATTACAGGCACTACCATGGATTTTCGAAAATTTTCAAAGCATCCCAAAAGGGAGGGGAGGGGTGGTGGCTCTTCTACCTTTATGACGAAATCAATGGCTTCGATCCAGTTTTCGGAAGGTAAGACAGAAAGAAAGTATGTGATGTTGTTGTGCAAAGCAGGATGACCTACTGGAAGCAATTGCATTTTCTAAAAGGCTTTTATCCGCAATATAATTTGAACTTCAGAAATTTACTGAATAAAGTGGTTTGAGTGGCCATGCAGTGGTGAGGTAATGGGTTTCTTTCTTAAGACATGAGCGCAGGATTGTTCGATGCACTAATCTTATGATTTTTATTTAAGTCGGTTCAGCCAGCTGTTCGAATCAGCCTACAGGCAGACTGACATTCGCAGTGTGTGATTCTCGCTGAGTAAAGAACAAATGATGGAAATCCTTTGCGCAGGATTTTTGAAGAGGAGGTTGCTGTGACGGCTTCTTCTCCTCGCATACTTTGAATTTAGTGATCAGTTTAATGTAGAAACGTGAAAAACTTCCATGTCGCCTTCCTCTCCCCTTCCTGATAAGGTGTCCAACTTTTTTATCGTCTTCCTCACTCCTTCTTGACATATGGCTCTTTTCTGGGGTCTTCTCGAGTACCGAGTCTGAGCTTTCTCAGCGTTTGTAAATTTCGACTGATAGGTTTAAAAAGTATGTTGTGGAGTATCATGGGATTGCACAATGCAGTAATTGGTGCTGAAATGCGAGGTTTTGGGTGGGGGTCACATTTAAAGTGGCGAGCATTAGGTTGTGTTGTGAAGAGAAATATGAGCTGCTCGGTGGATTATGGGGTTGAATTCGAGATGATAAAGGAGAGGTTATGGAGATTATCATGCGGTGGTGAATGCGAAGTTGAGGTAGGCATGAGTTGAAAATGTATTGCGGAGTTGAATACATGAATGGGTTGTGAGGTGGAATGGTAGGTGATTACCGGTTGATTGTATAATAAAATATAAGAAGGTAAACAGTAGGTGGTGAGTGTAAGCGTGAGATGACAAATACTAGGCTATAGGGTTGGCCACAACAGTTCAATGGTCGCATGTGAGAAATGAATGATTTTATGGTGTCGGCTCTTTTTTTTGCTTTTTATGCTTTGCTCTTTCTCTTTGCTTTGTCCTCAATGCCTTGCAATCCTAATGTTCCTATCGTCATTCAATGGGAATATCTTTTTGCTTTATGAGTGCATGTTCTGCAGGTAAATGGATGAGTGCTCAAATAATTGCTAACCTCTTTCGAGCATGAAGATGGCAAAGATGGCGTTTTTGATAAATTTTTGAATTTTCAATGTCCTTCAGCGGAATCGATATACATATTCAGCTAAACCACCGACTTCACCAACACATTTCATTAGGAGAGGTCGGAGTTGGATTCAGTGCTGTAAGCGATAAACTAATCTTCGAGCAGAAACTCGAGTAAACTTATGAGCACACCTTAATACACAGCTGTGCTGCCGTGCCGTATATTGAACTTGCGGGAGCGTATTTCTCCACAATCTCATCACTGAAGGTGCCAAACGTTGGTGAAGTATAGTGGTGATCTGAGTATTTTTGGCTTTGCCCACCTCAACGACTCGATCACCGCGAAGACATTAGCACCTCGTCTTCCTGGTTTCAGTTGCCTTTGCCATGAATAGTGGTAGCTGCTTCATTAGGAAGGAACGAGAACACAGATTTAATTGGGAAGGACATAATACTGCATGAGGATATTTTATACCGCAGAGTACTGGAAATGCTGTTCGAAATTTGTACAAATTTTTTGACAATTGGTTTCATCTTCGAGATTTTTCACAGAGTTGCCGAATATTCACTTCACTTTTGGCAATTTACCGGCTTATTAAGAATCCGCTTCATCTTTTACTCTTTCTATGAATTTGAGAATTGCCTTTCTTCTTTTGAATTTTTCATAAAAGTTTTACCAATTATAACATTACTGAGTTCCTATTTCATAGAATCGACAACTTTGTCACATACACTGATATCATAAGCAAATACAGTGATTTTCGAGACCACTTCTGCATTATATAATTTCGAACATTCCACTTAAAACTTCATGTGAGAGGCGATCGGCAAACGACTCACAATCTTTATACCGTTTCTGACGTGGCGATCGCGACTCTTTGAATCTGATGGATCTTTTATGGTTGCGTGTTGATGGTTACACTATTAAATTATTTAATACTACTGGTACAATTCGTACTATTATAGTTTCTCATTTTTTGAGCTGGAGCGGTCGTATGGTACCATAAAAAGCCTGACATCGCAATGAAAATGCTTTCAACGGCTGTATAGAGATAAATGTCAAACTGCTTAAAGTGAACGACTTCTAGCTGCAGTACTAACACGGTCAGCGATAAGGAGAGTAATCACTGATGTTAGTAGTGATAGCGCTGGTGATAGCTATAGCTATCGGTGTTGCTACTGCCAATGACATTGCTATACTAGCATTGAGGCATCGCAGTGAGGTCAGATTTTGGATGATGTGTTGTTGAGAGTAAACATTACCAACTCAATTTTTAACAAGTTTTTCATAGATCGCGGCGAGTTTTTATACAGCTTATGCGTTATAAGCAAATATTACTGGCTTTCTTGGTGATGGAAGTGAATCAGCACCAGGCATACCAGGCATATTACTGTAAGGGGGCTAGATATAATGTGCTACTGATCATGCATGATGTGAATATTGCCAACGCTTTTCGTCGATCTAGAGTGTTAATCGTGATCGTGTATGTTCATAAGTGTTGCGCGAAGAGAGGGAGTAGAGGAGAGGGAAGGTGGGGCGGGGTCCGACCACTAAGTGATCGTGTATTTTTGAGTGAGTATGATGTAGTTAACAGTATCGATAGCATATTGAGCGTTGATGTTGTTCAATGATAGCGTTGAAGTGCTGTGATATTTTGGAGATCCCGTGATGAGTAGGAAAATCTATCAAAAAGTGTTCCGACACATGCATTCCTTTCATCGTTTGGCGTGCAAGATTATACAGTGCATTGATCCTCCATATGGAAAATGCGTGACAAGAAAAACGGAATGGGCTTTAATCGGACAACAACTTCGTAAACAGGATGTTTACATCATCAGCAAATTATGCGACGAAATCATTGTTGTGCTCTAAAGAATGACCGGAAATTTTGAGCTCGATTGTTGCGCTCGCAAAAATTTCTGCCTCGGAGCAAAATTTGAATATGTGAAAACATCCGAAGTTTGCAAAAGGTGTTCACCTGCACTAGGTCGATACCTGTTGTAAATGAACACCAATTTCGCGAATGATACGAAGCAATCCGATGCAGAGATTGTTGTTTGCCTATTCGAAATTTAGATGTGATTGTGCGTTGATCGCTAAACTGCATCGCTGTCATTACTATACGAAAAAGTGCAACTATCATACTCCCATTCTGTAAACTTTAAAGGCTTTAGGTTGAGTAAAGGCCTTAAATAATTGTTGTCCAATCGTCGATGACGGATGACGAAAGGTGCCAAAGGGAGACCATTTTGCGTTCTATTAGCAACATCTGATAATATTCGATAGTGCGGAACCTAAAAACATAACGACTATTACTTTTCTTCATATTCGCAATAAAGACAGTGTTATCACGGTGTAAAAATATGCTATCAATTTCAATATAGAACATTTTTACAGCTAGAGTGGAATGGCTTATCGAATGACTCAATAAGCAGAAAATTTCGATTGGAAGCAATTGACCCCGCTCATATCCTCAATTTTAATCATTATTGTTCTCCCTTCTTATTATCCGAGCCTGCGTCGATTTCAGATCGTAGACGGTGATCATCTGACGATAAAATTTTCAAGATTTGTCTATTCCTTCTCGTGTTCACTCTTTGTCTCCTCTTCTGTACTTTTTGACCAGCCAACTACTTCATGTAGAAATCTGGATGCGATTTGGCAATATCACTAGCCAATTTTGCGAGTGGATCAGCTCATCTATGCTTGCCATCATCTTACTTTGGTTGGTGTTTTCTCCTTTGGAAAGTGCTAGGTGGCTGGTGTTAAGGATTATATACGCGATAATCTGTTTACTTGGATTCACTGAACCTCGCAAATTTTTGAAAAAGTTGTAAATTCCAATGCACAAACTTTGCCCGCAGAATAGATGATGAAAAAAATATACAAAAAATTAGCTTATAAAATATTATGCGAGCAGTTGACTGCATAGAAAGAATGTATGGCGTAAAAAGTACTTCATAATTTTCATAATTTTTTCTTTAATGAAGCGGTAAGGAGTATTTTTGAAAGTGAACAAAAACTCACCACAAGATGATCCACAGCCGGATGAATAGTATCCACCGCCTAAATGCAAGCAATTTATTTGCATATATCAGCCGATACATCTCACTGCATTCGAGAAAATTTTCAAAGGAGAATTGCAAATGCCAATATTTCCCTAAGGGATCTTTATATCGTCTGAGCCGAAAACGTATTTCACTGCTGGATTATTCGTTATTTTAAGGGTCCTCCTTAGGAATGTATGAAAATGCAGCAATCTTGATGAATATTATGCTGAGAAAAAATTGATTAATTCATCACAATTGTTTTGCAGCTACATTGTACTTTACCTTTCAATAACTGCCCGCACAGTATGATTGAAATATACTCACTAGTAGACGGAGCACTGTACGACACGGATGGTTGTGAGTATTGCACGGTTGGTTGGGAGTATTGCACGGCTGGTTGTGAGTATTGCACGGCTGGTTGGGAGTACTGCACTGACGAATCGACGTACTGCACCGACGGCTGTGAGTACTGTACAGATGTTGATGGTTGCGAATATTGTACAGAAGGCTGAGAATATTGCACAGATGCAGATGGCTGCGAGTATTGCACCGATGTGGACGGTTGCGAATATTGCACAGATGATTCCGAATATTGTACTGAAGGCTGTGAGTATTGCACCGACGAAGAGGTATATTGTGGTTGTGCTGTAATCATTAAATTTGTTGATTGCAATTGGAATATCTAACACTTCTTGACTATTCGTTTTATCGACTATTTGATGTAAGAGAATCAAAATTTCAAGTTTTATTGAATTTACCGCTGTTTCACCCAAAATTAAAGCCGATAAAATGCACTGACAAATGTATACACCTCAGAAATGTTTTTTCGTCTAGTACTGTTTTTGACAGATTTAGTAGTATTTCAGTTTCCAATTGTACGAAGAAAACATTGGTTGCCTAACTCAGCAATTTCAATATTTCATGCTGAATTTCCTGCTATTTTAGCAAATACTGCTATTGTCGCTTATGGCAGAATATTTATTAAAATTTTGCGGAAATGTTCTTAGAAATACATCATTCAAATACGACTCATCTATCGAAAATTGTACTTACAGTATGAAACAGATGGCGCACTGTAGGTGGCACCCGAAGAATAACTCACGGATGGGCTATAGCTTGTTCCTGCAAAGTTTAACACTATATTTTATTATCGTACTCGATAAATTTGCTTCAAGATGTAAAAGGGCGATTTGTCAATCTTACTGCAAATGCGTTATCATTTTGCTGATCTCTTAATGAGCGCATAGTGTGAGTAATACAAACAGTAGAACAACCGTCATCCGCTGCCTAGGGCTTTGAATGACATATAATTATGACAAATCTGCCAGTTATGAACTATATCCTTGAGAATGAGTGGTGGTCTCGTTTGAAAATTTGGTTGCCGCCGTTGGATAGTTTTCTGCACAATTACAATGCTTTCTCGTCCGGTTGTCATCTAGCTACTTTGTATCTTCTAAAATGACAGATGTATTTCAATTGCGCCTAAGATTGGTGCTTCAACGCTGAACCACCCTTAATGAAATGGATGATTGCATGCACAGCTTCACGCAAAATGATTATTTCTTGCCGACGATATAAAGATGTCGCAGTAGTGGTATTTTAGAAAGAAACATGTCACTTGTGGGAATTATTTCTACACTCAAAGCAGAAATGACAAATGCAATATACAGATTCAACATGACGATTTCTGATTTGATTGCAAACAAACCATAAGTGTATGTTGAAACGCCGCCCGACATCGAAGAACATCCAAACGTTATACAAATCGTCTGAAAAAAAAAATTGCATTTTTTCGGTTTATTTTTCCGCTTTTCTTTCTCTTCATCCGATCCTATATACGGAAATTACGCAATCCTTTAGCAGCCGCCCGCTAGCTGGGGATCCCGTTCCGATATCTTGGATTTCTAAATTAAGATCCTTAAAGTTGTGTTTCATCAGATATACATTGTTTCCAATCCAAAGTTACATGCCCTTTATTAATGAAAGATTGGATATAGTTCGTTGTTGATGAGTAAAGGAAAGTGCGCATATATATGTAACCATGTAACTTTGGACATATATGTATAGCGTTGAAGTGCCATTTGCAAAAGGAATAAATTCAGTGTTCGTCGTCTCACAAAATGAGTGCTCATAACCAGCAAATGATCTAAGATATGTATACTGTTTAGTTTTTATTATGAATTATAACAGCTTTATATTCGAACGTTTTTCTCCTTTTGCTTCGAAAAGTTCCCTGTATTCATTGAAGCAGATCCATTTTTCATGGGGAGACCATATTAGAGTTCCACTGTCAGAATATAGATTTAATGATAAAGAACATTGAGCCCACCGTTGCAAGAGCCGTCTTTGTGCAAATAAACTAAGAATTTCTCAAATACATAAAATTTATCCTGATCTGGCAAATAGACTAACTGAAAGCGAATTTGTCTTATTGGGTACATTGATAAAGCTGCAGTACGACCAATGCAAGGCTATATAGATAGCCAATAGGTTCTTACCAAAAATCACATATTTTTGAGCAGTTTATTGAAAGGCTTCATATCTATTCAACTTTGATGAAACTTATGTAAATAAATAAATAAATAAATATAAACCTGAGTTAAAGCAGGAGTAGCAATGCATAGTGCGAGCAATGCAAACACACTGCAAAAAATTAAAATGAATAAAAAGTTGGCAACTCTTTCCTCGTTTCGAATTGATTCTAAATTTATATTTATTTCTTAATTTAAGCTATGCACTATCGAATCGTTATGAAGGAATTAAAATACACTTTCTAATGTGCAAATTTCGTTACTAATTTTTTTAACGGCAAATCTGCAGAATACTATTTCATCCGTTAATAGATAAATCACTTTGCAAAACATGAGCATAACTTTTTTAATAATAAAATGATGCATACCATAGATGATATTTATATGACTCTAAAAAGACGAATTTTAGATTTGCATGAATTTAATAGGATAGGCATAAAAATTTGAATATGATTAACGATAAGTTATAAGGTAACACGTCGAAACTGCAATCTGTAATGGCGCTATTTACATCAAAACCTAATGCTCTACAGTTCTTTCTTCACGTTTATTTGATTGATTTCTGGCTGAATTGACGAAGATTTTGTTGTTATTGCTTAAATTCTATATTCTGTGCATATTTTCCTTGTATTAATGATGCTTTAAATCCGCACTGACAATTAGAAATATATTCATGACGACATAGATGAGAATTCTCTAACTTTTACTGCAAATTGTATGAATTGAATGAATTTCATCGAAATAATGAAGTTACGAGTTCCCTTACCTGATAGAAACCATATTGAAAGTTGATTCGACCTCAAGATGAAGCTGAAGGAATGAGGCAAACGAACTGAATGAAAATGTTAGTGAGAGACGAGAATTTATACCTATGTTCTTAGTTTCAACGTTTAAGCTTGCCCGTGTACTTGTACGCCTACATGTGAGATTTATTTACTCAAAGTTCATAGGAGAGTTGCGAAAAAAAAAGGTTTCTTGAAGAACTTACTCGTTATATTTGTTTAATAATCGGCAAATAATGAAAAAATAAGCAGCAAACAATGGAAAAAATAACCGCCTGCTTAATTTTCTTTGCACTCCCTAAAATAAACAATTTAAGTTTTGTAGCTTACCTATAAGGGATCTTTTCTTTGCCGCAATAAAAAAAAACTGCAAAAGTTATGTAGATTGATTGCACCAATAAACGCAAGAAAAAACCTTTTGTACCTTTATGCACCGAAGAAAGCGTTATTAGATTACAAGAATTACCAAATTTATATGACTTTGAATAACCCATAGGTGTGACATATTATTCGAATTACTCTAGTAGCGTCTAGTATTATGCTCGCTTTGCTTTTAATTTTTGTAGACTGTTTACTTTTTGTTTATACTCTTTACTAGTTTTTTTATTTTGTTCTTCTTTTTTTCAAACTCGAATTATTAAGCAATGAAGAAATTGCTGATCGCTAAAAAATTATCAGTGGAATATAATTAGATACTTACTTTTGTTGATGTATTGAGTAACGGTGTTACTCTTTTATTTTTTCCTCATAAATTCTCTTTGAGGTTTATGCAACAGGTGAAGAGGTATTTCAGTTTTTTTCCTCTGTCCCATTTTTTCGTGAATTTTAGTCTATTCTCATAGTGTTGACTTAGTGTTGAAGCGTTGTTTGAGCTTTTCGTACACATTAGACAGTTTTATCTGCCGCGACGGAGCAATTTTTTTCCTCACCGTAGTGGAAGAAAAGTCCTTCAGTCGGATTTTGTTCTGCAACCAGTTGAAAATTCAACAAGTTTTGCCACTTCCTATTCTCTACGCTTCTGTCAACATGTAGGCAGTGATGTTCACGTCGAACTATTCATAGCTATCGCCGATAGACACAACTTTCCCCTCAAATCATCTACAATTTTACATATGGAATTTATTGCTGACAGTTTTATGCGTAATATTTTAATATCAATGACAATTTATGGCAATGAGCTTTTTTGATACTCAGCGAATAAATTAAAGGCAGAGGTATTCGATGGGAAATCCATTTAAATATATGAAGGAATCTTCGCGCTTATGCTCATCCATTGGCGTCTTCTATACGACGACGGAAGTTCTCCAAATTCGCCTTGTAGAATCCGCCTGTACATGTGCATCTTCGCCCCAGTAGCCTGAGCTTGAAAACAACTGAAGTTAGTGTTATAATACTTGGTGAGTGTAATATACGCTATCAATAACCCATATCTCATGTTGATCAATTCGCTTCGAAAAGAAGTATAGACGTTTAAATATGGCAGAAGATTTGCATGAACTTTCCACTAGTCATTTTTCATTCACAATTTTCAAATTTTGTTTTTTCATTTTGCGCTAATCATATCTCAAAGGAAAGAACTTTTCGTGAAAGATTGGCATAAGCAATCGGTGCTACTGAATTATTGAAACTTTTTCGCATATTTTACTTCTATGAGTGGCATGCGAAAATGACTGGTTAGATAAGGGGAATGCAAAAGCACAAATCATATCAGCTGCTTTGGTACCGCTTGTTTTAGCATTTGGTTGCCTCGAATAATTTTGATCAAACATACAAATTTGGTTGGCATATCAACTAGACGAGCAATCAGCGGCGTGAACACAAATTTTATATGTAAATAAATGTCTTGCAATGTACACAACGTGCAGCGACAATTACAATACAACTTGCAAAACGAGTATGCAATGCCGTTTATATGTAATTGCAATGTTTTATCATTATATGATTGCAATTATATTCACAAAACTAGATAATTGCCAATTATTTGCATGTGAAATGATAAAAATTAACAAAGCGTCAAAGAGAAAAGCGAGGGCGGAAGGGGGGGGGGGAGTCAGGGAAGGAGTAGTAGGGGTGAAGCAAGGCTATAGAGATTATATGACGCAATCTGCATATTTGCAAGTACCACAGTTCCATCTCTGCGTTCATGCCCGTACCTCTAGTTTAAGGGAATCACAAACCTTTTAACTGTGAAATGAAAAAAAAAAATTGCTCAATTTGAACGGCGAATAAAATATAATGATAGATGAAAAAAAAGAGATTTTAAGTATAGCTGAAATTGAAAATGCTATCGGTAATAGCATCTGTAAGCACCAGGAATATTTATCGTTTGACGTGAACACATTGAAGTCACGTAGAAGACATTGTCATGGTGAAGTGCATAGCGATATTACTAAGAAAACAAATTTTTATGTCGTATAATGCAGGATATAGAATGAAAACTAACCAATAGAAAGGAAGATTAATTGAGGAAAGAAATGCAAAAATCTATTACATTTTCAATATGGGTTATATACCTCTTAAAGCTTCGATTTTTCTATTTTTTTTGTCTATTCTACATAGTAAATTGAATTGTAATTTGCATAATTTATGACCTGACGATAGCATTAACTAATTCGTAATTAAAGACGTATGGTAATTAACTTGTTAAATTGTGAGCTATTCTACATGTTAAACGCATAATTTCTTCTTGAATTTAAAAATTAAAGAAAAAATAATAGTGAGTATATTAGATTGAAAAAAATAGAAAATAAAAATCTAAGTGAGGCTGTCATATGCGAAGAAAATCCATCTGCCATTTGCAAAATATGTCCTCAATTTAAGACTATGAAATCAACGAATTTTGCATATATTATTATTATCGAATATGAGTTAAATATGCGCAATATAGTTTTCAGTAATTTGTTGGACGTATTATTAATAATCATACATGGTGTTACGCTGCAATTGGCAACGCTTTGATCCTAGAGTGAATGGAAGAATTTTTGGCACTTGATCAATAATTTGCTGACGCACGCAATTCAGCAGTTTGCATTATTCAGCTTCAAAGATACGTTTTGTAATTGTTATGCATTGTGTTCTCAAGCTGTTTGTGTAGATCGTCGGAAAGTTGTCAAGTGTTATTGGGCTTCGTTTTATTGTATTCTTACAATGTTGTTGGGCGTCGTTTTATTTTAGAGTATGATGGACGGCGAAGCAGCGGCAACTTTGAGAAGTCTAATCGAGACAGAAATTCCTGAAGGTCGAGCCAGCCTTGAAAATAGCTATGCAAATTTGGAACGGGTTGCAGCATATTGTGAAGCAAATTATGCTCAGGTTTTTTTATTTGCTTAAGTTGCAACTGTGTTGCTCATGACAGCTATTTTGGAGAATATTGCGCTAATCTCAAGCTTCGTTTTGTTGAACTTAGAGTTCTTTCCTAATCCTTCTTGTTGAGGGAAGTTCTTCCGTGCCGTTTGCTTCAACTCTTGAAAACCAACTGGACTAAGCTTGCTACATTTTTTAGTGAGAAAACTTTTGGTCGAGTACATTCATTTCTATTTGCCATAGCTGTGATATCTCAATTAAACCGTTTCTAATGCCGTCGTTTAAGTGTCGTTTCGGCTGGATCGTTGCTTCATGGACATTCTGCTTTCTCTTGCTATCCTACTACCTACTTTTTGTTTATTTTCCAGCTCAACGGTATGAAACTAAGATGAAAAGAATAAAATGTCGTCTTTGTTAATCATTAAAATACTGCTTAGAGGTAAATGCGAAACTGTGACCATTCGATCGAAGAGTGAATGCTTTACTACTGAGCTATTATGGTCGATTTATTACGGCTACAGAAGTTTAGGTCAGAGCTGGGTTTAGAAGAATTTCGCTCTCAAACAAGACGTGAACCATGTTTTAGTAACATAAATATCTCAGGCGTCAGATCGGAGAGCGGCGTTCGAAGAGACGAAGCGTTTCACAGTACAGAGTTTGGCGAGTGTAGCTTATCAGGTGAATACTCTGGCATGTGCCCTTCTACAGACACTCGACCTTCAGACCATAAAAATTTCCAATATGACAACACAGGTTTGTTTTTCTTCTTAAGAGTGCTTCGCCCGGTGCAAAAGCGAATAAATGGAACTCTATACTTATTTGTCATTTCATCCTGAATGCGCTTGTAGTTGCATTATTTAAGACAAAGCTCTGTTTTTAAGTTCGTCTCAAACAGATTTTTCAGTGTATTTATAAGTTTCTGAAATTTTTTTTACATTTGTTGAATTTTCACAAATTCGAAGTATGGCGTGAACGTTCGATTTTCCAGGCTTTATTCCAGAGTCGGGATAATGCGGCAGGTAAGAGGCAAGTATGCCACTAACATAATTTTAAAAAATTGCGTCTTATATTGTTTCCCATATTGGTCGAGATCCGCGGCTGTGACCTGGCTGTTTTTCACCATTTGGTCCATTATCATCCTTCAGCGTCTCGTGCTATGAATGTGCAGCTTTTTTCCGAAATCGTGGGATGCGCTTTTTTCCTAGCACTTTGATTCTAATGACTGAATGTAAAGGTGATAAGTTAATCGTTTTAGGAACTCTGCAACCTTGGAGTTTACCTTACGCATGAGAAAGATGCCTACTATTAGTCTATAAATTCATCCAACAAACCCATTTTTATGATAGTGTGATTTCTGGCTCACCATTGTTTAAATTCCTTCCTCTGTTAGATGCCTTTCGGCTGAAGAGACTCACGAATTCTATTTCATAAGAATATCCTTCCTATACTTCCTCTCTTTTGTTGATATTATCTATCGCTAACAATCGCGACAGATGTCTTTATTTTTTGTGCCATGGAACTGTTCGATAAATTCAGGTGCGTAGTGTTGGAGAAATAATCGCCATTCATAAAGAGAAAGTTGCTCGTCGAGAGATTGGTGTTCTTACGACGAATAAAAGCGTACAAAAGCAACCGAAGATAATCACTCCTCTCTCACAGGTGAGATTAGTGATTTATTGCTTGGAACGCCTGTTCGCTGTCTTAGGACATGAAGAGTAAACGATACAGGTGGCTTACTTTCATAAAAATGGTACCCGGTGAAACCTCATGTGATTTGCTTCTCTACATGTTTTTTTAATACTATATCGTACATGACTTCAGTAATGCTTATGTTTGTCTAATTTAAAACACCAGAAAACTATTTATAATTAAAAGAATTACAGTGCTGTTGAAAGTATTGCCTTGAATAGATATTTTATTAAATTCGCTTCTTCACCTCACTTTGCCCCTCCTCAAACCTGCCCATCCCGGATTTCCCCGGCATTATAAACCGATTACCTCTTACCTTCCCATTGCCCACCCTCTGAAAGGACCGAAGCTTTCTCTTTTGCAAAAGACCAGGGATACGAATTCAGTTTTGGTCAAGGTATCGTAATTATGAGATAAGGGTTCAGGAGCGTCCTCAACGATATCAACGCACAGCAATTGATTTCTCAGTACTGGATGGGCTAGGGCATGGTGCAAAACCAATCGAGGCAGTTGGAAGGACGTTGATATCGCGTACAGGATCAACAGTATCAGGAGGTAGCTCTGGAGCACACTACCCAGTATTTCCCAACTATGAACAACTTCTACCAAAGGCTAACCTCACTGCGACGGTAATTATTTTTTTCTTAATATCACATGCACAATGACAAAGCATTCTGGCTTGAGTAATTAGAGCTTTTTGCTTTCGGATGTTTTTTTTTAAATCCATTCATTTGGTGTCTTAAGTGAGAGTAATTGATAGCCTTCTGTTATCGATACCGTTTCTTATAATTTTGATCTTATCGAAATTGAAGGGTTCTTCGCGAGACGACTCTGTTCGTTGAAGATCTTCTTGTCTGATGTTACCGCTGTTTCCAGGAGAATCTGTTGGAGTAGTTTGCACAGAAACTTTGAAAGCATTTTATAATTGTGCATTTTCTACAGAAATTCAGGTATTTTTGCAAAAACTTTTGAAAAATTAGCCTGATTTATTACGACAATAGGGGTCATCAGAGTAGCATACTTTTTTATATGTTTAATATCATTATTTCAGAAGGGTAGGAGAATCAGAATAAATATAGCTGCTCCTGTTCTCGTGAAGAAATCTCTACCTTCTTTCATGGGATTTGAAACTTTTGAGAATTTGCGAGCCAGTCCGTCATTAAATTGTGTGAGCAGTTACCACGCCACCTCATTTGTCCCTGCTGAGATAGGTGAACAATGGGAAACAACGTACACAATTGTTTATAAAGACGTTGACTATTAATATTGGCAGTGGTTTAATTTTAGCTGTGAATTGCATAATCTTGCAGTTATCGCGCTCTTCGACTACACGTAGCGATCACTATCGGACTCCTCAGGCAGCTACAACGCCAATCATAGATGCACAACGTTTCTCGACGCTCACACAGGGTACGATCTACGGTAGCGTGAGGGGTAGCACTGGTTATGGTAGCCTTCATACGCCATCCTCGAACTATAGTGCCGTGCAGACAACACCTTCTTCAAACTACAGCACTTTGCAAGCTAGCTCGAACTACACTGCTATGAACGCACCACGTGATATGATGCCTCTACCACCTCCTCAGCTTGCTTCTGTGGCACAGTACAGATTATCGACGAACAGTCTTGGTGAGTGCTTACGCCAACTTTATGCTCAACTCAACCGTTAAGGTACATTCCAGTGATTATAATGCAGGTCAGCATTCTTCAAATAAAAACCACGTAGTAGGTCGTTTCCGTTAAGATGTGCACATATTTGCGAAGCTTAAAGCAATTATCGTTTTAGAAGGATTGCCGCCACCACCAAATTCACTTTTATTGGATGAAGAACCCTTGCCGCCGCCTCCACCTTCAATCCCGACAGGTACACCTAATTACGAGTCGACTGCCCCGGGCGCTGGTTCCTATCCACCACCACCAATGGGCATGGGATTACCTGATCCTTTGGTGGTAGGTGTGAGCAGTTCTTTCGAGCGTTCAATCGATTGGATTCCGAAGGTTTATATCGAGAAAGGTACGCATTTGTTTTCACCTATTCTCGCCTCCCATAAGATCCTTAAAATTGTATTTGTGTTTTATTATTGTTCCTTCATACAGCACTTATTACACGTTTTGATTAATCGTTAGGTTATACAACTGTGGTCGAAGAATACATCGCAGTTGTTTCTTTATAAAGAGTGATCGGCTGCGCAGTTGTCCAATTTGTTTTTTTTTTCTACAATGCCAATAAAAAAAGAAAAAAAGCAATTATGGTTAGAGTTTCCTAGTTTGACATTTTTCGTTTTAGGATCGAAATAAAAAATAACGAGTTTTTCGCAGTTACAACGTTGTTTGGAGATATGGTATTATGACGATGAAGTACATATTTCTATTGAAATGGATTGTATTTTATCACCTCGTGCCCTCGAAAATGAAAATCTTTTCTTGCTAAATTTTTTATTTTTTTAATGTTTTGTTTATTTGTTGTTCGTTTTGTTTTTATTTTGTCGTTTTGTCATAAACGGAAAGAATGTTTAATGTTTGAAATTTTGAATTTTTTTTGTTGGATTGTTCGTCCCCTGTTCCGATTTTTTTCAGAATTGTTTTTTCAGCACTTAAAAAATCAAAATGAATGAGTGAAATATTTTTCTGTTATCAATGCTTTAAAAATTGTTGATTATTCGATGAGGGTATATATGACTTGATAGTTTTCTGACGCTAAACGTGATTGTTTTTGTTGCATATATCCCTCAACATTTCCTATTGTTGACTTTTTTTAAATGTTTTTTTTCTATCAATATGTTTTGTAGCGATCGCTTTATACGATTACGACGCAGAGAAGCCCGATGAATTGACGTTACGAGAGAATTGTGTGGTGTATGTGTTGAGGAAAAATGAAGATGGTTGGTTCGAGGGTGTCCTTGATGGATGTACAGGACTCTTCCCTGGCAACTACGTTCAAGCGATTTAGGTTCAAGTTGCCTTTTACAGGTTTAACAAGTACTTCATTACCAGCTGTATTGTTTGCATTCGATTTTCGCAGTACTGGATCTGATAGCATTCCAATATTGCTGAGGTTTTAAGCTAGTAAGTGATCGAGACTTCGTAGTGAATGTTGTAGTGGCAACTAAAATTGCATGTAATTAAACATTAGTTGGAACGTCCGAAGGTTAAAACAGTCATAATTCGAGTTATTCAATATTTCATCGTACATCTGAGCTAAGTTTTTTCTATGTTAGTGCATAAAAAAGAGAGAATTTATACAAATACACCTTTAAGTAGATGTTGAGATCTTTTTTCCTTAAGTTCTAATTCATTTTTTTAATGTGAACATCTGATGTGCTTTACATATGTTCAATTCTGAATGTAAGTGGCGTTACTTTGCATAGCAATATTGTTTGCGGCTGTTTCCTGCTTTAAGCAGCAGTGCTTTCTGGTATCGCTTTTCTTTTCTTGATCCGGAAATTTAGCCGTATTTGAGAATGAGATCGTCACCGGATCGACGGCGCCTATTACTTACTTCTCGAACTGTAAATTCTTTTATGATGATTCCTGCTCATATTAAATCGCTCTTCTTTCTCCAGCAATTTCCATTGTCTGAAAATAACCCTGTTCTCGGTTTGTGTTTATTACAACACTTGGTAGTAGCCGAATTGAAGCATGCTAGATGGGAAGATGAGATTCCGCCATTCAAAATGTTTGACTTAGATTCGTAGAGTGTTCATATTTATGCACATGTGATCACCGATCAAGAATTATAAATAAAGGCATCGGAAAAGGAGAATGTGTCCGTTCTGCTAAGGGGCAATATTAGTATTAGCTGGTGAATGGCGTTGAAAATGCATGACGTTCTTGTAGATGATAAACTGTTCGTTCTAGTCATGCTATCCTTGTTTATTTCGAATTTCATGACTTACTTATTTGCCATTCATCACTAGTTTGTATTTGTTGATTAATACTCTTTGCTTTTGTCGTTATTAAAAATGAACGGGCAGGTTGCGTTTCTTCGATTTTGCAAGTTTTGAGATGATTATTGAGTTTTTGTTTTTGTTTTTTTTTTGTTTTTTATGTTTCACTGACAAAACAATCGTCATGTTTTTTTTTTTGGCTGTGGTTGTTTTTAACGATTGTTTGGTTGATTCATTGAATGATTGATTTTGATAGTTCGTATTACTTTTTTTTTTCGTTTGTTGTTTATCATCTTCTCAGAAATAGAAGATAATATCCTACAGGACTGATGGGATTCAAAGATCATCCCTTGAAAAGTTTGGAAAAATAGGACTCCTTGACTTTTCATTTAACGAAGTAGGAATCTTTTCAGATATCCGCTTTATTGCAAATCGTTTTACTGTGATAGTTTTTTGAAATTAGTAAATTGCGATGACTACTTAAGGCATGTTTTCATTGTTTTCCTTTGAAATAAGGAAACTTTTCCTCCAAATTTGTGATTTCGGTTTTGATGGTTTTTTGAGTGGATAAGTAATTTTGATAGCTTATCACTTCGAAGTTTGTAACCACCTGACCTTAATAAAAATGCTTTTTTATTTTTGCTGCTGAGAAAGTTCGTTATCAACTCTAAATGAGTTCCGGTGGTTTTTTTGGGATGAGAGTTTTTGCCGAATTTTATTATATTTGTCTGGTTGGTAGTTAAGGGCAGCGTAAATTGGTGCAGAGTAGAATTTTCTCCATTCTAAAGATGTTGGGAAAACGGTTATGAAAAGCGCGAATATTTCAAACGGCAGCAAACCCTTTAGATTGGGCGTAATTGATTACCTATTACTTTTTAGACCCATTTTTAAATGGATCTTTTTTTTTCGCTGAAAAATGCGATCATTTGGAATTTCTTGCCCATTAAGTTCGTGAAACTGAAGTTGTGGCTGCTGATGTGCCATCTTCTTTTGAATCTGTGATTCACTTCGTGAAAAAGTTTGATATTCATTTAGGTGTTTGCACATTTTTTATAATGTTTTGCTTTAATAAAAGGTACGCAATGCGTAGTATTTGTCTACTACGAGATAAAACAATGATATCGCATGTTATGCGTTCACGAATTACGAGTTTTTCATATGAATGAACCAACAACAGAGTACTTGAAGCAACATCTTTAACACTGTCTGGATTTGTCTGGACATAGCAGTTTGAAAACGAAAAAGCCATTGCGAGTTTCATAGCGACTAACCTTTTTTTCAGAATCAGAAAGGTCTGGTGAGTGAAGAAGTGACCCATAGGAGCTGGTAGAGCATCGGTTCTTACGTTAAACTTTTGTGATGAACCACAGTCGTAAAGTACGCAGATGACGTTGCATTCGTATTATGAGGATTCCTAATATCCACAGGTGCCTTCTGCAAGGGGTCCTTTTTTCAGCGTCCCAGATGATGTGATGTGGAAACTCGCAAAACTTGAAATGCACATGAGTTTTCTTACCACTTTCAAAAGTGTACGGTGCTTTTTCCGAGATGTGCGGTGATTTTGCTGTCGTTTAAATGATACCCACAGAATCTTGTAGTTATAGCTTCAAAATTATTCAAGTTGAAACCACCAGGCGGAGAGCTAGGCAAGTACAAATCACAAGTATGACGTCATCATAATAGGCTTGCAATGCAAATTCGAAAATGAGTGCTTGGGACAATATGCACATGTCCTTCTTGAGCCCAATTTAGTCAATTAATTACCTGCATAATTAACTAATTAAACCATTGTTCGAATCAATTACCTCATTTTTGGATTGCATTTTATAATCTTCCAAGAGAATGAACCCGGGTGCTTAACTCAATAAGCAGCAATCAACATCTGCGTATATCAAAGTTTTGAATGTGCGATCCATGCGAAATTTGCATAGTGAATGAGGAAGATGTTCAAGTATTTAGTAAAGTATAAAAGCGTTCGCGTCCACGTCGCAATCAGTGTTCAAGTTTCTTAATCGGCTTGCGGCGGTGGGCATTTATCGGGATGACGTCGCAGTATTGTGGCGTGAATAGCGGTGCGATGAGTTCCGGCACCACGTCATCCTATTTTGGTGTGCGTGGAGGAGGCGGAAGCAACTACAACAGTGGTGGTAACTACGGACAAGGAGGGGGTGGTGGAGGCGGAGGAAGAGGTGGTGCTGTTTCTGCCTATTTTGGTTTATCGAATTCTGGTGGAGGAGGAGGTACCGTGTCAGCTTATTTTTCGCCGACACCAGGCTCCGGAGCAGGAGTTCCGAGTGAACCGACTGCAAACGAAAATGAAGTAATGGTGGAGCCGGCTGGTGCTGACACCAAGACGGCGATAGCATGTGGTTCGTATATCTTTGATGTTTTGCGTTTTCTGGATAGGTAATTTGAGGCCTCATCGCCTGTTCTGCTAGGCTTTTCTCTGAATTACTATTATTTTTCTTGCACTGATAAAGTTGAAGCAAGATTTTATCAATTCCCTTCATGAAACGATGCGCATCCGGGGTTGCAGGAATGCGTGAAATTGCGTTCCATTTCTAGGACCCACTGTGGTCTTTAGACGTTATTGTCTCTAATGCCTTACGCAAAAAAAGCCAACAAACTTCGGAATTGTACGGGAATGTGCGTTCTTTACACAATCTAAATTTAGGTCCATCTGGATTGCCGACAAGGACTGCGGGTGCAGCTCCCACAGGTATTTTTCAAGCTTAAGCATTCACCATCACATTTGAAGTGTTGGCTTGAGACCTACAGGAGAGTGGGGATGTTGCAATTTACTGGATATAGCCTGAAAGGCTTTAATCTCGACCTTATTTCCATATACTCTTGAGAGGCAGCAGCGACCGATTGGACCACATGTATGCTACTGTTGGATTTGATCGCTGCACGTCATTAAATAATGTAAGGGTGAATTGAAATGTTGAGGCTGAAAGGCTTGTTCAAATCCTTGCTGTATCGGATACTGTATGTTTGCAAAGAACCATCATAGTTTAGCTGATTCTCTTTTGCGATCCGCACGTCGATTGCTTCAAGATATCGGCACTCCTATCAGTTCCGAAAATTGTTTATTATTTACATATAAGTTAGCGCATTATTATCCGTGCTGTCTTTCATTCTGAGTCGAACTGCATTGGAAGCGGTGGACCAACTGGCGGATATGGTGGAGGTGGTGGTGGTGGAGGCGCCACATCCTGCTATTTAGGAGTAGGAGGTAAAAATAGGTCCACTTTCTTAATGCTTAAATTGTAAGCAAAATTTATTCGTAGTTATTCGAATCTTTACGTTCATACAAGCCTCTGTTTTCGATATCAATGTCGGATATGTCAGCATGATGTTGCCGGACGGTGGATGCCTCGATCGGCATTGCGTGGATGGTTACCTGCTGGAAGAACTCAAAATGCAGATATAGGAAGGACTACAGTGTAATGTTATCGCCCAGAAATGAACTGTTTGATTCGCCTCGCGATCTTTTGTATAATGAACTCACAATTTAGAACGGCAAAACTGTTTCTCGATACATTAAAATTGTTAGCGATGACTGGAAAAGAATAACCAAAGCCTTATTTACATTTGCTAACCGGATTTCTTTAGAGTCCATCTCGCGGCATAAGCCACTACGAGTATACTTGAAAGTGCGCAAAAAACATGAAATACGACATTTTCATTTCAGGTGGGACTGTAGGAAATGGCACAACATCGGCGTATTTGATGCCAGGAGGCGGAAGTGCTAGCTATAACTATTCCAGAAACAGTGGATCCAATCGTCCTCCTGGCTACGCTCCAGAAGGTGGCAGAGGTGCAACGTCTGTGTATTTCGGAGTTGGAGGTTTAAAGCATAATTTGTTATTTTGAAGCTCTGCTTTGGATTTTGAATATTTCGACCTATTCCATTTCTGTTTTTTTTTCCACAAAGTAGAGAATATAACACGTCGGCATTTCCTCACAAATTCGGGTTCTTTTCCTTTTCAACTTAGAAGAATATTCCCTTTCCTTTTCTAATCCCCAAGAAAGTTTCCTCTTTTCTTTTTTTGACTCCGTAGAGATTTTAGTTCGTCTACCACAGAGTTTTTCTTTAATTGTAGATTTCAAGCGATCGTTCCTCTTCATTTACTAAGATAGCATATCTTTTCCAGTGCAGTGGTCAGCGTTAGACATATCTTTTCATAACGGCCAGACGACCTTGAGAGTTGTTTTTATGAGGTCAACTTCAGAGTCGGCTTCTCGGCTGACTTCATAGTCAGCTCCATGAGTTAGTTTCTTGCTGTAGCCAGGAGTCGGAGTCGCTACGAGTCGACATTTTTTCTCGCAGGTTGAACTTCGAGTCAGATTTTTCAATCGTCACTCGAATCGGCGTCAGCTCACTTTACCTTAGTGACCCGTCAGTCTGGCTCATTTTTTCGTTAGCAAGACTGCAGAAGACGCTGAGTGTTGCTTCAAAACAGCTAAAGTCGTCGAGGGCTGCTTACCTTGCCTTGCTTACTATCTTAACCATTCTTCTATAACTCATCCATCTATTTTCTCCAATATCAAAACTTTTTCTAGGAATCGCAGATAGTAAACAAAGAAATAATTGAAACATCCGTGGTATACTTTCCATTGATTCTTTATTAAACACTTCTATAGACCAAAAAAATATCGATAAGTCATTCCTTTCATGAGAATTTATTAAACGGTTGTTGTAATCAGCACTAATCAAAGAGATGCGCAAGAGTAGAGACTTGTTTTAAATATTTGCGTTGTCCTATATAAGCATCGAAAAAATTCTCTCATCATAACTTGCACAGCTGTATATCGTATTTTACTGTTAGGTAGGTAGTAGACTTATGCCAGTCGAAAAAGGGTTTCATTTTTTGGCGTTTTTTTTCACAGAAAAACTGCAAATTAAAATGTTTCAATGAAATAATAGTTGGAAATTGTAATTGATTGGCTATCAGTAGGTGACAGGGAAAGGCTGGCCAGAGATAACGTATAGATGGCAACTTATCACAAACGGTAGTGGCTGATCTCGTAATCAGTTCCTTAGTCTCAGGGCAGCAAAGGCGTCTTTTGATCAATCCTGCCGTCACTACCAATAAGACACGCTAAACTTGCAGCAACTTGCACCGGGTAAACAATTCAATTAAGCGACGTGTTTCAGACAGTAGTGCAGGTGGAGGTATGACCTCGGCTTATCTAGTTTCAGGTGGTGGAGGCGGTGGTTACAGTGGGTCAAAAATTGCTACATCCGGTGGACGTGATGGGGTGGAAAGTGGAGGGAGAAGCGGTGGAGGAGGCACTACTTCTTGCTATTTTGGAGTTGGAGGTTATAAACATTTTCAGCTTGTTCAATAGAAAAAATAGAAAATTCAACAGTATTAAATCAATCATTTTGTAGTCGCGGAACTCTAGGGTGTTCTAAAAGCAATAAAGGTGTACGGTTGCATCGAAAGCGAAGAATATAATACCACGTATATCGCAATGAGCGTAAGTCAATGACTAAGATGTATAAATGAATTTGAGGTCATTCTCAGGTTCCATGTTGCTTACGGAATGATGGCGGATACAATTTTAGCATTTCAAAATTGGAGCAATGTAACGTCTGATCATCGAGATTCCGTTCTATTTTTCAAGGCATGACTTCAACGTAGGAAACGGCTGAATGCATTAAAGCTCATCACTTCACAAGTAGACCAAGAACCAGTCAGACATGTATGAAATCAAGACCATCGATGTCTACATAGGCCAGAATTCGCTCTTCTACTGCGTTATCGGTAAACATGGGACACTTTTAGGCGGTGGCGGAGGAAGCGGCGTAACGTCATCATATCTGGCTCCTGGAGGCTCAAGCGTTGGCGGAGGTGCTTACAGTGCCCCTAGAAGCGGCGGCGGCAGCGGCGGAGGAGGAGGAGGAGGAGGAGGCGCTACTTCTTGCTATTTTGGAGTTGGAGGTCACAAACGTTCCAAGATCATTTGATAGGCAATTTGTTTCGGTGCAACCACTTCGTAGCCATGAAAGTCTAGGCACCTCGAGAGCAACAGTGACTTATGACTGCTCCGGCGAACAACTTAATGTCAGATTATCGCAGTGATCACAGATTCATGCTTGAGATAAAAAACGAGTCTAAACTCATTTTTAGATTTCACGCCGTTAAAAAACATTTGATGGGAATTTGAGGCATTCGAAAGTCGGGGCGGTTCAACGAGTGACCGTTTAAATATTGGCATATCAATCTCAAGATACGCTTTCGTCCTAGAAGATCATAGGGATGTATTCACTCATCGATGAACACGGACAGCAAATATTGGTTTAAAATGCTTTGTTTATATAGACTAAATTTTGCTATTCGACGACTAACCATAAGCATAGAAGATTTTTAGGTGGTGGTGGAGGAAGCGGCGTGACGTCATCATATCTGGCTCCGGGAAGTTCAAGCAGTGGTGGAGGTGGCTACAGTGCTCCTAGGAGTGGAGGCGGTGGCGGAGGAGGAGGGGGAGGAGGAGGAGGAGGCGCTACTTCTTGCTATTTCGGAGTTGGAGGTCATCGCTGCTTTCTGTCATAGGCATATCTATTAACGATTTTTCTATATGGTTTCGAGGGAAAGTCTTGCAAACAACGCCATTCAACGCAACTATAGACCCCAATAAAGCAGTGCAAAATTGCTGGAGACAGACGGTCTCAAAAAGTTCCCGTTGTTGCATACTAGGTTGTATTTAGGTTTTCTTCAGAAATTGTTTTCCTGTGATTATTTTGAATATAAGGTTGCGGAAACTCTTTGATGCGGTGTAACGACCATACTCCAGCAGAGTTTACATTTCAACAATTGAATAATTCACTAAATTTGATTTAAAATAAAGCAATGCCGTGCAGAATTGAGTTCACTTTCTGGCAGATGACTGAGCGGAAGAGTGCAGCTTATTTTCGCAATTTGTTCACAACAGAACGAATAAACGCGTTCGACGTGAACTCGGGAATAGACTTCGTCTGGCATTTCTTTAAAAGTAGAACAAGTAATCGTTATTATTGCACTTTTTTAGGTCCATCGGCACCAGGGAATACTACAACTTCAGTGTACTGTGCGCCAGGCGGTGGTGGTGGATCTGGATACAATCGAGGTGGTTCGTCCGGCTATAGTAGCGGCAGACGATCGGGTGGAAGCGCTGTCTCAGCTTACTTCGGCGTCGATAGCAACAATGCCAACGATGGTTCCTCCGACGCACGTTCTAGCTACTTCAGTGTTAGATAGATGACAGAAAAGGTGGTGTGTGTCGACTACAAAATTGTCTAACAAGCGAATCGACGATCACTTACAGCTTAAAACTTAAACTTATAATTGGAAATAAAAACGATAATGCATAAAGTTGCTGAAGATTGAGCATTGCTATTTCGTGCGCAGCGAAATATCTCAACTTCGATCGTCGTGCTAAATAAAGAAAAACCCTGAAAAATGTTTCCTTACTCTTAGCCTATTTAGTGGCCGGTTATGACATCGTGTGTATGTTGTAAACAATTAGAGTACTCTCTATTGAAATTTTATCCAATTTAAAATCGGGTATGCAGTTTCTCATCCTCTATTCGGCTTCAGTCTCATTTAGTTGACAGGGTATCATTATGTGAATGTCATGCAGATGCGGAGTGGTTGATGCTTGAGAAAAATAACGCAGCTATCTACCGAATATTTTGAAGCTTTAGTGGGAGTTGATGGATAGTGATGCTTGGAAGGTAAACTTAAAGGTTTTGTAATCCGTCTTACTTATTTACAAACAGTAAATGATTTTTTGCAGTTGCTGGGGTATGTAAAAAGATGCGGTGTCGGACATTGCTCAAACGATGTTCACATAATTACCGCACCACTCCGATACATTCACTCTAGGAATATGAATGAAGAGTCGATTGAATTATAGCCAATGTTTTGCTCATGACGATACGTCCTGCTTTTAGAGTCATGCGCGGAGTTTCCAGATAAGTAAATACCAGTTTAAGGGTTAATCGTTAGGAAAAAGCCAAAACCTCATCTCCGTAGAGGATTCCCTGAGCGGAAGTCTCCGAACCTGCCCCCCCTGTCATTAGGAAGCTGCGTGAGGTGTGTTCGAACATGATCACCTGGAAAGAGTATAACGCAGAGATGTTGCTAAAGAAACAAAGCTACACGATGAAATATCAGGATGAAGGGACACATTCAGAAAGCACAGTTGGAAGCGCATTGGGGCTGGATCCGCTCAGTAGCAATATTTTATTTTTAAAAAAACATTTTCCTAATTGCATCAGAGTCGAGGAAAGCATCAGAGTTTGATGAAGTTACGAGTAAATGCTGAAAGTAGGAGGAATCGAATCACGCCAAGTATCGTGATCTCTCACTGGATGCATCATTCCAATGGGATTAGATCCTGTGGAATGGAAGCGTGAAAACATATCCAAAGGCACGGCGACGAAGAATAACAGTTCTGTATATCGTAACTGCCCTTTTCAAGATTCTTTGAACAGTGTGTTTGGGGCTGAAACTTCCTTGTTTCCAAATATGCTTTTCTCAAAAACCTTTCAACAGAGACTCAGTCAATCGAAATCTTAGAGAAATTAATCTTATGATGGAAAAACATTGCTCAGCCTGAAAGAAAAAAAGGGTTTTGACATCCTGCAGCTGCACGTGATCCTTGAGCTAATAAAACACACTTTGGATGAACATAAACGCCTCCAGCTCATCAAAAAGTTATCTGACGAAGTGCGCAACGGAAACCTGTATAAGCTAGGCAAAACACCAATGGAGACCTATCGCTCCTATTGCCGCATAAGGTGCTATCGTCTTCTCTCTCCCGTTTGCTTATTTTTCCGGCCCCGGAAAAATGCCGATCACTGGGGGAGGAGATCTGTACACAAGCCCTATGCGATTTATCTACCAAATCCGAGAACCACGAATAAGATGCAACAGGAGAAAAGATGTTTAACCTTGATTAGGAGATGAGTAATTAGCAAAAATTGCGAGCCAGTGTTGCCAAGACTCCTCGACCTCTTGAATTACATCGGACTGTTAGCCGAATCTGCTTGCAATGCCAAAAATGCCGGTTAGCACAATGTCGCAACAAAACCGAAAGATCATCGCCTTTTATCAGTTGGTATTGTATCTCACCAGATCAGTGATAACCTACTCAGGTCGTTGAGTATTAATGCTTATGCAGGCAGATTTTCAATTGGCGCAGTGTTTGAGTCTGGCTGGATGTTGCTACGTCAAGTTCCCTCCTGGTGTTCAGCACGATTTCTATACCAACGCTCTGCGCCTACAGCTACTGTTCTCTTGTGCTCCACTCACGGTACTTCACATTGGACGGCTTATTGTCACTCATCTAAAAGGTTGATAGTAGTAATCAACTCCCTCCCAAACCATTACTTCACTCTTAAGGTTGGAACCTCAAGCGAGAGCCCGTAGAGTGTGATCGCATAATTTTCACGGGCATATCCAAAATACCATTGTACCTGAGAACAAAATTTTATTCATAACAAAATAAAGAACAACAAAAATCGGGTTTATTCCTACGTTCAATCGAAAAACACGATTAACGACCCATTCCAGCAAACTGCGGTGCATCAAGTTGATACGACGATGACGGCCAACTGGCATGTTCCTGAAATCTCATTCTTGTCATAAGGCAGCACTGTTCTTTGCAAGGCTTCAGAACCAATACATTAAGTTGATGCAGCAGCAGATTTTGCGCAACTTTCATAACTAAAACTAGTCACACTCGCTTCTATTGCATAGATTTCAGATCGCCTCTGTAAATGCTCAAACGTAGAACAGTTAAAACTGACGCCCTTCATATCACCCTGCCCAGTTGGAGCTCTTGGACGGATGTGCAAAACACCCATCGACCACAAAAGTGATCACGGCGCTACGCATGGAGTGATAACTGCATGATGGATCAACCCTCATCCTCTTCCCCTTCCTCCCCCACCCCTCCTCTGGGTTGTGTTTCCTTACGAGCATCTCCGCCAAATAATTGACAAAAACTTGCATACCCTGAGGTCCCCGGAAGTTCCGTTACCAAGGATCAGATTTGAGTTGGAAGGCGTTGATATGGCCGTTGCTGTGGAGGCTGCAGTCGACGGCACTGTCCTACTGAATCCAGCCGGTCCAGCAAGGTTTTGGCGGTCCCATTGGCTTTCCGGATGTGACGCCCATGCGCCGATGTTGGACGCTGGTGCCTGATTCCCCCAGTAGCCAGCCTGATTCCACTGGTTTTGTGGGTTCCAGTGACTGACACCTGCCTGGTTTTGGCCTGCCCACGAATCGTTCTGGTTACCCATTGGCGTGTTGCTGTAGTGCTGCATTCCAAAAGCATTCATATTTGGGATCTGCTGTTGGCTCCATCCATCCCACTGGTTCACTCCAAGCCGTTCTTGCTGTTGCGCGTCCCATTGATTGTCGATCAAGGGAGTTTTTCCCCACTGCTGTTGTCCGAAATCCGCCATACCAGTATCCTGGCAAATCAGCTCTCCCAAATGCGAAAATCGACGAATGAAAGAAGTGGGACTTTTTCGTCTTATATAGCTGGAACTTAAGTAAATTCTCTATCCCACGAATCGTTCTGGTTACCCATTGGCGTGTTGCTGTAGTGCTGCATTCCAAAAGCATTCATATTTGGGATCTGCTGTTGGCTCCATCCATCCCACTGGTTCACTCCAAGCCGTTCTTGCTGTTGCGCGTCCCATTGATTGTCGATCAAGGGAGTTTTTCCCCACTGCTGTTGTCCGAAATCCGCCATACCAGTATCCTGGCAAATCAGCTCTCCCAAATGCGAAAATCGACGAATGAAAGAAGTGGGACTTTTTCGTCTTATATAGCTGGAACTTAAGTAAATTCTCTAAAATTATGTTAATTCCAAACGATTGCCTCATAGTTATTCGCAAATATATAAATTGTTTCACGTGCTGTCCACGATATTATACATATGAAGGATGTGTAATATGGAAGTTTTTTTCAATTAGCTATTGCAAGCACACCGCCGTCTGGTTATAATAAGCTGACGAGAGTGATTTATATTTATGGACAACAAATATGTGCCAAAAAAATGCACGATAAGGGCTTTTGTTTATCGCTGTTTTGTCAACCAGTTTTACAAGTTGCTAGAAAGAAGTGAAATATGCAGAGTAATTACGTCTTAACTGATCCGACCACTAACATAAACTTTTCAAAAGAAGTTGTTACTTTGTCACCAAACTAGTGTGAATGAAAATCCAACTATGGCGAAATCCGTGCAAATATTTCTTTCATTCTCAAATATTTGCACCCCCTTTTGAAACTGATCGATGAAGGCGGAATAACATTAACGGAGTCAACCTCTGATGTGTATCATGAGCACCGAACTTAGCAACCCTAACTTTAAAGATTCCTGAGGTGAAGGCCGAGCATACAAACAGACAACGATAAACGTGCGCAGGCATGACGTCACGATTGCCCATAGTCGGATGTGTAGAAGCAAAAAGAGTATTTCACAGCAATTCCAGAGTACTTATTAGAAGCCTTGATTATCTTGGTACAACGCGAAGACCAGCACCACATAACGCTAGCGCTGATGACAAGACGGCACTTAGAATATCCACGTCTACACGTGTGTTGTGCCTGGATGATGAAATTAGGTGACGGATGTTATACGTTTGTGATATTTTGCGAATGATCGCTGAAATATTTGTTGATGATCGTCTGATGTTCGCACTAGAATCGCTTACGGCCATACCACGTTGAAAACACGACATCCCGTCCGATCTGTCAAGTTAAGCAACGTTGGGCCTGGTTAGTACTTGGATCGGAGACGGCTTGGGAATCCCAGGTGCTGTAAGCGAAAATTTTCCCACTCTTTTTAGTCGTTTTGTTGCCGCGTGATGAGCAGTAATCGTTTAAGGAAGGGTGGAAATAAGCGATCGTAGAAATTTCTACGGCGATATAAGTGACAGCCGTGAAGATAGTTTATTTTCCTCTGATTATACTCTAAGTTTATTTTAGTCTAATAATACTCTAGGTTCATTTTCCTCTAATTATACTCTATGTTAGCGAAGTTTCTTATACGTAATTGAGCTTTTTTTTGAAAATTTTCAATTTCAGTGAAATTCTCTCAAAATAAATTTGATATTAGTGGATTTTTGCGTATTTATTCGACGCTAGCGATCGAAAATGATACAATACGAACTGCGATTGTGCACTTGCTTATTGTGGGAGCATTTCCTTCGGTTTAATTACCCAAGTTTGAGGTAATTTCGTGTTTCAGCTCACTGCCTCTATCGGCTCTGTGGCTTGAACATAAATTTTGGAAAGCTTTACCTTTGGGTGAAGCACTCTTGATGAACGTCTAACGTTTGCTTAATTCACACATGATATCGCTATTGATGTGTTGTTAGTATGCGCGAAAACGCACCGCATATGAATAGGTGAAGAGAAAAAATTGCGCAAACTCGGTGCTTCGTGGATATTACTGCGGAATTTCATGTGCATAGCATTTATGCAAATTCACTCACTCTCTTATTCGTTTAGCTTGCTTTTGAGGGAATTTTATCGCATAAATGAAACAGCTAGAAATATTTCATCACTCATTTGAGTGATATTTTGCGAATGATCGCTGAAATATTTGTTGATGATCGTCTGATGTTCGCACTAGAATCGCTTACGGCCATACCACGTTGAAAACACGACATCCCGTCCGATCTGTCAAGTTAAGCAACGTTGGGCCTGGTTAGTACTTGGATCGGAGACGGCTTGGGAATCCCAGGTGCTGTAAGCGAAAATTTTCCCACTCTTTTTAGTCGTTTTGTTGCCGCGTGATGAGCAGTAATCGTTTAAGGAAGGGTGGAAATAAGCGATCGTAGAAATTTCTACGGCGATATAAGTGACAGCCGTGAAGATAGTTTATTTTCCTCTGATTATACTCTAAGTTTATTTTAGTCTAATAATACTCTAGGTTCATTTTCCTCTAATTATACTCTATGTTAGCGAAGTTTCTTATACGTAATTGAGCTTTTTTTTGAAAATTTTCAATTTCAGTGAAATTCTCTCAAAATAAATTTGATATTAGTGGATTTTTGCGTATTTATTCGACGCTAGCGATCGAAAATGATACAATACGAACTGCGATTGTGCACTTGCTTATTGTGGGAGCATTTCCTTCGGTCTAATTACCCAAGTTTGAGGTAATTTCGTGTCTCAGCTCACTGCCTCTATCGGCTCTGTGGCTTGAAC
>QEWY01001756.1:12960-122531 GCA_006503575.1 Baylisascaris schroederi | reverse complement strand
ATTTTTGGCCAGCGCCGAAGGCGCCAGCACGTCTTGATGTTTTTTATATTGGTTTGGCGGGCGCCTAAGGCGCCAAGCCGTTTTGATGTTTTTCCTGTTGCCTTGGCGAGCGCCGAGGGCGCCAGCATGTTGTGAATTGCTTTCGACATAATTTTGGTCAGCGCCGAAGGCGCCAGCATGTTCTGGTATATTTCCGACGCATTTCTCGTAAGCGCCGGAGGCGCCAGCCTGTTATGATGTGTTTTCGCGGCTGCTTTCACTCGCGCCGGAGGCGATAGCTTGCCTCGACACATGTCGCGTGCTGTTCTACGGAATGCCGAAGGCGCCAGAATGTTTTGATGTATTTTCGCCGTATTTATGGCACGCGCCGAAGCCGCCAGCTCGTTGTGTTGCATACCGCGTGCTGTTCTATGAAATGCCGAAAGTGCTATCCTGTTATGATGTGTTTTTCGTCACTGCTTTTTGAGCCCCGAAGGTGCGACCCGCCAGCACTTATTTTGATCGCAGACGAATGAATATCATTATCATGAGTTCCTTGCACTTTTTCAAGTGAAAGAGAAAAAATATTGTGCACAAGAACAATTACGAGCATGAATATTAAAATTCACGAATACAATATGTTTGATGTGAAAATAAAATACTTACATGCATACATTCGCTGGTATCGGTGGCAATGACGATGATTTGGTTGATTCGCCGATCGGCCCCAGAAAACTTGTTCTGAGACTCAAGCTCGATGGATCGAAGTAAATAAAATGGAACTCGCTATCCACACCCGGAGCTTTATTTTGATTGCTGTAAGCATCGGCAACCAACGATGCCAACGTGCTCAATTCTGGTCCTAGCATCGCGTCCAAATCACGTAAAAAATTCGCATCCACCTCTTTACGTACAAACATACATAAGGTAGCATTCAGCGCTCGATAAACTATCTGCAAATAAGAACCACGAAGGAAATTCAATCGTAACAATAAAAAGGAACCATAAATCCCCAAAAGCTACTTATGATTACAGGTCCTGCCAGCGGTCACAAAATAAACACTGCTGAACCGCAATGCCGTAGAGGGCTCACATCAAACAGCTCAAAACACCTTATCATACGGTACTATTACCCAACACCGACCTGCACCAAAGCATTTATTAGTCATCATCATTGGGGAATTCGGGGTTTACCCAAAATTCCCGTCGTTTCCAATTCCATAAACTACTAGAATTCCTGAAAAAGCTTCGTTGATAATTTTTACCCCACTCGATCTACATCAATATTAATGATAACTAGAACAAAGAAATCATGCACATCAGAATCAAATATTTCCGACCCCTCACTAATCCATACCAATACCTTCCCATTCCCTCTTCCTACTTTGACTGACGAAGCGTTCTAACCACCCGCGATGGTCAACCTCATAAAAATATGCAGTCCGGTAATCGAAACCCCAAAATTACGAGCGGAGAGAGATGGAAAAGATAGAAGATTCGTCCCATGTATGCTTACCAACGTTTCAGCAATAACTAAGTTTGAAGCGCCATGTACCTTCAATCCAGAAACAGTGGAACAGAACTTCCAACTTCCCACACTTATTTCAAAAGCTGATGGGAATGCTAGTTATGCTATACCTACTAAAAGATACCTATCCAAACATTTCCCAAGAAGCTCGATCTTTGCATATAAAGTTATTAATTTAATTAGAAACAGTCATATCAACTCCTCTAATTTCCGTTACCTATGAAATGCTAACTCCCAAAAACAGATTCATCCTCTCACATATATTGAAAAATTTCTCGGGCTTTTGGAAGAATTTCATAAGGTACATCAGCTTACATAAACGAAACGCCTACTTTGCAAAACTGATTAAAGATAGATTGTACAGCTAGAATCCACTGTAAAAGTAACTGAAGTTGACAGTTGTAATATTTAAAGATGAAACATTAGAAAGCAAAGTCATAAAATTACTTATGCTAAAGTACTAGTAACTTATAGAGTGAAAAAATACCAATTCATATGGGACTAGGTTATTGGGATTTCCATCAGCAGATAAATAAACAACCGGAAGTTTCGCATCTTTCGCATTGGCAATCATCGCTTCAGCCGATACATCCGTAGTACCCGTTAGAAATCTACCATGATGATGTACTGCCGAATCCGATCTTAAAATAAACCAAGTGTCAATGTCACTGAGTATTGAACGACCAAAAATTGGTTGAATATATGAATTTTTAAGAGAAATAACAATTTTCTATACCGCATTTATCAAACACTTCCCATCATCGATGTCATATATCGTCGGTCACTGACAGATGCACTCAAGCAATAGTATCAGATATAGGACCTTCATTTATCTTCACCCGCCTCACATATAATTATTACCTGGCCCGGATGGAATCCTTAATCTCCTCAATCTAAAATAGAGAAGAAAACTCCTATCGCCGATCCCAGCATAGATTTTTGCTTAAGAATGAATATCCATATGTGTGACATACACATACACAAACCCACGCAACTCCATCACAGTAATTGCATAACGACAGAGGGAGAATATTTCCACCATGGGTACCTGTGGAAGAATATACCCACCATGAGTACCCTATTTACAAATATGTGAAGGAGTACTCTTTCAAAAGACCACACCTCTACTGAGAGCAATAAATCTAGCACAAATCACCATAACTTTACCTCTTCCTGCTTTCAGCTAAAACTGCATCACCAGTCATACAAAAATACTGTCAACCACAAATCTCATCTGTCATTAACAGGTTATTTCAAGTTGCAACTTTTTACGCACCAATAGAGATGATATAATTCACTCTAAACATCCACTGATAAAGAGAAAGTTGGCGTAGTGATAAGCTTTAAATTATACCTTCCAGACTGATAATCAGGTTGCAATTCGGCTCTCATCGACATATTCAATAAATTATGCGTTAAATATTGAAAGAGAACTGCTAAATCTTGTTTCGGCACGGAATAAGAGATTAAACGTCCTTGATAGAGGAACATCGCTTTTGAAATTTGTGGAAACAACTCTCTTAATTGACCGAGTAGATTCTCAACACGAAGGTAGCTAACGCTATCCAATGGGAGAAAATCGACACCACAAAATAAATCAACTAATGGCATCTGAAAAACATTTCAAATATTTATGATTTCCTTTAATAGTGATCGGAAATATCTTTTTGTTTATCATTCTTTCCCTATCCTCCCCCCTTGTTTAATTTTTATCGAAACGAGTTCAGAAAAAAGCAAATCAAAACTCAACCGCTTTAACTTCTCAACAACTATTTGCGTCTATCATTCTTTCCCTGTTCCCCTTCCTCCCAGTTTTATTCAATTTTTATAGAAAACCACTTCAAAAAGCAAATCAAAACTTATCCCCCTCCTCAACTTCTTTAAAAAAAACTTCCTGCTAAATAAATGAATAATAAAAATTAAAGAAAAAAAACGACTTAACCTGGTTCAAACGAAGAAGTGATAAATACCTCGAAAAGAAATATTCCAAACGATCTTTTAATCTTGCTCGATCGGCAACCAATAATTTAGAGAACGATCCAAAGAAAAGTCGAAACATTTTATATGCAGTTATAATAATTGAACGAATTGTTGGTCCATGTAATGTGTATTCTTCAGTTGAACAGACTGCTCTTAAATAATTTTTAGATAGCGTGTTAACGCTTATAAATAACAAAAATAATAACAATAATAACAACAATGTAAAAAGAATGTTTCAATAAAAGGCTAGTAAAATTACTGATCAAATAAGACCAATTGATTTGACTGTCTCCGTTTCCCTCGCTCCCCGAAATTTTCAAAGTATATGAGTCATATTAGAGGCACTATTCTCTTATCATAAACTTCTCATCCTCCCTTTTAGGGAAAAAAAGGCGAAGGCAAGGCAATATGAAAGGATAAATATATTATAAGGGAAGTCAAACGGAGGGCTTGGGGAAGCGAAAGGGGATTGAAAGAGGATAACACGAGAAAGGTCAAGAAGCGATAGAAGGACTGATATTTTAATTTTTTTTTTTCAAAAGCTAGCTAAGCACATTCTTGGCTGTCTCCTGCTCACCCATCTCAGCTCTTCGCTTCCTTCTTTATCTTTCCGTTTCTGGTTCTACCATAAAGCCATAAATATCCCACTATTAGCTCAAGAAAATACAACGAACTTATTTAGGGCGATTCCAACGACGAAACGAGATGATTCGACGAGTATATATACATGAAGTTGTTTCATTGTATTAACATAACGATACGGAAATTCCATATCACGTTCATTTTCATCGCCCGCAAAATTATTCGTAAAGTTGACGACCGCCTCGGCGAATCCGGTTACCTGAGTCTGAAAGTTGAGAAAGCTGAGTTCAGTATTACCAACGCCAAGAAATATAACCCCAACCTATAAAGAAGTTATGGGAATATTAGTATATTTTAAGCAATACCTCAACATAAACCACTTATTTCTTTTTAATGAAATAATGACATTTTAGTCAATAAAAAATAGTCAGGTTATATCATTCTCAATGCATTGCATATGCTACACCCTCACTAAGTTGTACAATCGATCGAGCAACTTCACCTTACAATTGGTGAATTCGAATCCAACACTTCGAGGAAGGTTAAACCAAAGAGCTGAACAACAAGCTCACAATGAAAAGGTGAAAGCTCCGAAACCGTCCCTCCAACATTTTAGAGGGTTCCGGTATTGGTTCATCAAAACTTCAGCATCGACGAGTCAGCTGAAAATCTTGCCCTACGTGATGAAGAGTTCAGATCCCATAAGGTAGAGGGCTATGACAAACGGAGTGATATCAGATGTTAATTAAACTAGCCATAAATGACCAATACATTCTTCCTCTTATCGCACAAATGGTCACAACTGTTGCAAGGTCGTGCTTGATGAATCGACCGAAAGTGAGATAAAAGAAAGTGGGATAAACGATTGAAGGGCAGGGAGGGGGAGGAGGGAAAGGTAAGCTACGGCATGATCGAGGATGCTGTAACCCTATCAAAATAAAGAAGTAAAATCTCCTCTCCACCAAAAAACCCAAAACTAAGACTAGTAAATACAATCAGTAACAGCGATTAAAGAAAAATGCCTAAATTGTGGGTGCACATTCCGAATATTCGACTATCGAAAAAATAAACACAACATAATCATTCGTAACAATCCACAGAAAGCAGTGTCCAAATACCACAATTGTCAGCACTAATTCAATATCCTTCAAAAACCAACAATAATAATAGCAAACCTGTTTTTCGAAAGATTCAGGCTTTAGACTTTGAAAATACATGATACGTTCACCTTCTTCACCCTCTTTACGACCCGATTCAGGATGAGCGATGAAGAAAAAATCCATTACATCTGTCATTCGACATTGTGCGCCTTTGATGCCACTTAAATTTGTCGCATTATTGACAGCAAAGTTGGTCGCAATAGTCGATGAGCTCATTGTTGAAATATTTACTTGCCTCTTATCAAATAAATCCTGCAATTCAAAACAAGAAAATTTAATCTATATATTTATTCATTTTAAGATCGCAGAGCAGGAAAACACAAAAAAAGCATAAGTACATGATGAGCAATAAATAAAAAAATAAATAAATAAATAAAATATTCGTGTATCAACAAATGGGGTGAACATACCCGTACAAGTAAGATATAACAACGAACAATGATTCTCCCAATAAACCATTCTATTCTTTTGACAATGTTTTCTATGATTGAAAATTCTTCTCTAAAAAATACAACCTCCCTCTCCTCTCCGACCCCCCTCCCTTTGTCCCACCCACCCACCACCCTTTTTGCTGCTCCTCTGCACTATGTTGAGTAGCAGTGATTAATTTTTTAAATCACTCCTTACATTCTATCTCTCTAAACCGTCGTGAGTGGCATAAAAGGCGTACAACCTATATTCTTCACTCTTATGGCCTATTTATTAAAATTCAACATAAACCTCGCAATGCAGTTGCTGTACTCACTTTAACTCCAGTATTATTATACTAAATAATTAAAAGAATCAATCATAACTACCCAAAACCATTATCTTCTCACGTGTAAAGGTATATCAAGAAGCATACATTTACCTGAGCTTCTCTAATGATGACAATGTTAATGATACTTCCTGTTTGCTACTAAAGAACGTTAGAAAGTGAATTCTACCGTATATATGCCAATAAAGCCCCAAAATAGCACCTCTTCTCTTTAAAAGGCTCTTTCCTCGCTAGAGACATGTAGGTGAGGGCTTCACTTCAAGAAGCCAAGATTTCTTCATCTTACTACCAGTCAAACAACAAGCGTTGTAAGACATTAACATAAAACGTTATGCACCACCAACATTTAATGTATCTTAATTGAAAAAAATTTCTCTCATACCTACGTTTGAACACACGGTTTCCCGCCTTCACGTTACTAATTCATCATTTCCCTTATCAGCAATATAAGTAACAACCTTTTTATGTAAGTCATTTGAAGTGATAAGTGATAAATAAAGTAGTAAGATGCCAATTAGCTTCCAACTTGTTCCGCATAAATATTCGAACCTATTCCGTATAAATAAAAAAGTTTGGTAAAAAGTCTCGGCAATAAAGGAAGTTCTTTTCCCATCAAGTGAGGCAAATGAATTCACCTATTCCCATTAAAATGGTGACAAAAAAAAAAAAAACAAGCGACCAGAACGCAAATTATTCCACATAGTATGAGATTTGGAAGAAAAAAAACTCGAATGAAAAATTCTCACCCTTCATACGTATTATTTTTTCATAAATTTCCATGAAAATTTCGATAACAAAGTTTCCTCTTTTTTTTCACTAAAATGATTTTTTTTACGTTTCAAAATTTTTCCTGCGTTTAAACTTTTTTTTAATATCTACTATATTTCTAATGGAAAAAATTGGAAGTTCAGTAGTACTTTCCATGTGGAAATTTGAGGTGAAAGACTTTCGAAAAAACGGAAATTCTTTTCCAATGATGCAAAAAAAAAAACGTTTCAGCGGTTCACCATGAAAGAATAATAAAAATTGTAAAAATCTCTAATATCCTCCCTCTAAATCAGATCGTGTTTTAAATTTTTCCCGCCGAATAAAATATCAATACAAAAAACTTCCCACTTTGGGATAGAATTGACCAGAAATTGATATCGATGAATATTTTACTTCGCAATGTTGAAATTTATTCTACTACTTTTGATAGAAATATTTACGTTATTTTTTTTCTTTATTTTATAGAAACCTAATTTTCCAATATTATTTATATTTACTGATATTTATAAAATGAACTCGATAACCATTGATAAAATCAGTTGGTTAAACAAGTATTCGATCATATTTTTACATATTTCATCTTCACTCATCAGCTTCAGCAATATGCAAAGGCGATAATTCAAACATCGACCTTCTTTAACTAGTGAACGATCAAAACAATTGCCAATTCGGAATTAAGGAAATCCGTCCGACGAAGTCCTGAATCTACCACTTTGTGCTGAAGCACTCCGGCCATTCCGGCCAAAAAATATACTTTGACCTATGTAAAGTAATTTTGAAATAATATAGAAAGAAGAAAAATAAATAACTATAGATTACCTGAGGGTTAAATGCATCACAATATTTTTCCCTGAATTATAAATAATAAACCGTAAAGTAAAACGTCGAATATATTTGTGGTGGTTCGCAGCAACAGATATCAATTCCTTCTCTATAAGATAAAAGACTACGGTCTTTATCGGTCGAATATTCTTGCAGTGATACGATTGTGATGCAAAAAAAAAAGAACCAATCCCTATAATGCAACATTTTATTTACCATTAAATAAAAAAACAACGTTGCCTATAAACATTTTTTAGCGATCAGAGGTAAACAGTTTGAAAAAAAAAAGAATATAACTTCCCCCCCACTTCCTTCCAAAATGGCGAAATCGCACCACGATACTTTCAATGCTATTTTAGTTTCTACGAATTACAGAACAAAGAAACGAAAATTCCACAAGGGATTTCAATAGCGCTCTTTTTTTTCAACATAAATTACCGCTTAAAACATGCTTCACAGATATACTTCCTATCCCTCAATTAGAAAAAAATCGCATTTTTTCTGAAACTTATAAAAATTTTCTGTGAAAATAAAATTAATTCATTTCCATTAAAAAAATTATAACAAACGATAGAATTATCATCGATCTGATGCACTCTAAACCAACTGTTATAGGTAGGAGAAGAGACGGCAAGAGATACAAGAATATATATATACAGAAGAATAGAGCCATTGATAACATTAAACCTCTAGTCGTTCATCGAAATTTTGCGATCATTTTAGGCAATGAATTATAAAATTGAATGAAAGAGAGGATAGACGAAATTTCAATATCGATCCAATTTCCAATTTTTTCTCTTTTCTTTCCTTTTCTCAAATTCTTACTCAAGAAAATTCTTAAAATCGACTCACTTCCTATGACATTGTTATAGAAACTGTTCCAAAATTTTGCATTTAATATAATTTTTCAAAAACAGAAGCTCAAACTTATTTACTTCTACCGCCTTTGTTCAACATTTAGAAAAAAAAACTATGAGTGAGAGAAAAAAAAAGATCACTAGAAAATTCAAAGAAAGAAACTATCACATCGATAAAAACAGGATATTAAATGAATAAAAACTCTGCATAAATAATCCAAGAGAGAGAAAAAGAGAAAAAGAAAAAAAGGAAAAAAACAATCAACACCTAACATCATCACTTCATATTTTTTATATATACATCAACTCTAGGAGCCTAAAACAATGAAAACGGCACATAACAGAAAAATAATAAAATAGAAACATCACAAACACACTCATCGTTTTCCATTTACTTCCCGTTTAATAATCAACAAAATTCAATTCAAAAAAAAAAAAAACACCGATACTCAAAACATAAAATCACAACTATAACAACGTCAAAGATGACTGCTATTTTTATAAACGAACGTCTTTAGATTCTCATAAAAAGGTTTATAAATAATAAACAAAATATAAGCAAATATGCTCATTTAGAGAAATAAGAAGAGACAAAAGATAAAGAAGGAAAAGAACGAAACATTACAATAACCTTCTTTAATATTAAAGAAGTCAGCAACTACATCCTATTTTCAGATTTCTATTCGTATAATTTCAGCATTCATATAGGATGAAATATTTTAAAAGTCGTTTTCTTATTACTTAAAAATTACTTCATTATTGAATGGTTTCATTAAAATCACGGGCTGACATGCTAATATACCCTCATTAATTATATAAAATCAAGAAAGCTCTCTCTCTCCAAAAATAAACAATATCGAAAATATCAGACAGCCAACAACTCCCAAGGTTTAAATTTCTCTAACTATGAAGACTTGCAAGAGTAGTAAAATTTGTGGATGGTAATAACCCCTGGGGTTTTATATCAAGCCGCATGATAAATCTATAGCAGTATTTAAAAGTTTTAGACAACCAACGACCTCAGGCGTTTTATTTGAAAGTCTGAGTTAAACACATTAATAAGTTTATTCCCCCTCCCCCCCCAAAAAAAAAAGTTATATAACAATCACCGGTATCTTTCGATACAACTGATCTACTTCATCACGAAAGGAAGCAAAACATGGTGTTAAGCATCCTCCTAACCAATCGGCCGCAAACTAATCTCATCCTTGCCAGTACTTTTCAATTTCGTTATTAGGGATGAAAGCATATACTCCCCATAAGACCCGCTATTCGCCAAGACATTTGAGCCAAACAATAATTTGGCCACGTTCTCCCCCAAAAACGCTAAACAACGCTACAATAAGTAAGCATACGGCGCAAACGCCCACACGTAGGAACTGTACTTATTGCTATGCCGCCGAAGTATCTCTACGAAATGCTAAGACAGCATCACCGGTACGAGTGCCGATTTCGGTCCAGGTACATCCAGCACCTAGGACGGTGGTATGCACAGACGGTGTACGATGATGTTGCTGTTGATGCACCCATGTATTATCAACTCTCGACAGTGTTTCACTCTGACTTCGTGACACCAATGTCGCAGCAGCGGTTCGCTTTGGCATTGTCGTATCCGTCGGAGTTGCGATATCTGCAAAATCTCATCTAACTTAACGCTTTATTTTAATGTCAACGTCGCTTACTTTCTCAAAGCATAAGAACGACTATGCGAAAATTCGAAAAATCCATCTATATGTGCTTTTTCCTTTTAATTCCTACTTGTATGAATACATAAAACATGATAAAAATTCCATTTCTCTGCCATTGATCGAATATACAAACTTTCAACTAAAATCTCACTTCGCGCCTAGTTAGGTATGCTAAATTGCTTAATTTGCTTAATTATGCTAAAAATTTAAAAAGAAACTAAAGAAACTTCATATGGTCCTTTTTTGATCCTCCCTAATTTTTTGTTCCTCATATTTTTCTCCTTTTTTCACATATTTAACGTCGTTTTCAAATAGAGCTCACAATCCTTGACCACTTCCGGCCACTAAACCTGAGTCTTTTTTAAATACGAAAATCACGTGCCAATAAAACCATACCTAACCGCTGATATGATATCATATCCCTTATCATATTACACGTACTTGTTTGCAAAACCAACGAAAGACCCTACTAGAAAAGGAGTAATGACCAGCAGTGGTCGACTTCGATCCAGGAGATGTACTTGGCGTCGGATAAGGCAAAGTGCCGAAATTTGTTGAGCGTGAATTATGTCGCGATGTTGGTGCCGATGATGCACCTGGCGTCGTCGGTGAGGACATACAACCACTCTATATATTTACTTATAACTATGAAAGCAAAATACAACTCAATACAACTAATCTATAATCTTCTACGAGCACTTTGCACCTTTCATCCACTATTTCAACAATGCCTTCCATGCACGTGAGAATAAAAAGTATAAGCTTTTGCAAATATTACTTGCCAAAAAACTGTTTCTGCCGTCTTCTTTTCCGCTATCAAGAAAAATAGTGAGCATGATATAAAAAATATTTTCAAAAAAATTAGAAAATTTTCCCAGGAAAATGACATCCATAATAAAACCTCCTTTTCCAAAAATAACAATACACCCTTCTCAAAAAGAATGAAAAAAATCGCTATTGCTTTGCAAGCAATGTGCCTATAAAAAGTGAATAAAATCGATACAATATCGCTCGATAAGGATAAATACCTACTCATCTTACACCATTTTACCTGTAAATACAGAATTGTACAGATGCAAAAAACAAAGAAGAAGTGAAACATTTACCAAGCTGCTTTGGGGTGTGTTCGCTGGATTTGAGGCTGGTGGTGATAATGCTGGGGAACCTCCACTTGTTGCACACGACCTCTGAAAAAAACCTCTCACTAACCTTTCGCTATATCGAAAGTACATCCACTTCAAGAATCACTACCTCAGCAATCTTTAAAAAACATCGAATGTGCAGTGAGTGAGGAATGAAGATGAGACAACAAATAAAATCGATAAAATCGATAATGTCTTCAGTTTGGCTTTAATATAAACGAGAAGAAAATGAAAGGAAGGAGGGATGAAGTGGAAACTGAGGCCAAACGAACCTCAACAGTCAAGCTGTTACAAACTTCACTCAAGCTTCATCTCATTCCCATAAAATAGCATCCAACAGCAAGAACCATTTGCGCATCTTAAAACACAAAAAATCGGAAATCACAGGCAAAAAAATACTATCCAAAATTTTATTGAAGATCCGACTATTGAGATAAATAATCAGTTGAAACTCATATGAAACTACTAAAACAAATACCTGTTGCTCTGAATTTGTCCCATGTAACGGTGCTGGATCGGCGGGAATCCAATCCGCAAAATTGAAATCAGGTAAGAGACCGTGAATATCGGTTGTCAATTGCATCATATCCTCATGTGCGACAAAAGGTGCCAACGTTTGTAGGTCTGGATTTTCGAAGAACTCTGTAAAATTTTTTACATGAAGAGATAATAATTGTACAAAACCTGCACAACACCATATTCAATAAATAGGCATACAGATTCAATTGAAGAGAATAACTCAAAAAATCTTAAAATATCATATGTAAGGTGACAAATTTGCATATGAATGATGAGTACAAAATTATGTTTTATCGAGTGACAGCTTATAGGACGGATATATATATATATATATATATATATATATATATATATATATATATATATATATATATATATGCACAGTGGATGCAATCCTGAATTTCTTAAAAGTTTTTACGTTCCCCGATCTTCGCTTCTTCAGCACTCTATTATTCCTATCAAAAAAATCTTTATGGAACAGTCTTCTCAGTTCATTTCCGTTGTTTGCTCTACAACTATTCAATAACATGTACGCAAACTGAGAACTGTATAGTACACAAACAATCTGAGTAAAGCTGCACAACACTCAAATGGCTATACTTTCGCTATACTTTTAAGGATAAATTTCGACAAAGAAAAGGCTAGGAAAGGCGATTTCCTCTCTCCTTTTCAAATTATTATGTGAACGTGAGTTGACATACCCTCATGACTATCCTTGTAGGCCATCGCAGTGGTCGTACTCACTTGGGCAGCGCCACAATGCGTCTGTGTGGGTTGTGCTACAGCTGATGATACACTCATATAGGGGTCATAGCCTACCGAGCTGGAATACTGAGCACAGGGAGTAGACAAAGAGGAGTACAGATGAGAGCGTTCGGATGCTCCATCGCTGATGGCGTCAGCACTTGACAGTGCGTACGCATCTGAATAACATTACCATTTATATATATATATATATATATAGATATACCTATATCAATACCTTAGTTCCTGACAACATTCACTTCATTCTTTTCAATTTTTAATAAAAATATAATACTAAATACACACATTATTTAAATTACTACTTGAATACAAATATTGCACTTATCATTCTCGTTTCCTCTCACAACAATATGTCTTCTAATTATTGTAGTAGCAAACAAACAAATAAACAAATAATTCCGTTGCAATACAACATTCAACACAAAAAAAACTCATTTAATAATACATAGCAAATGTGTAAAATCAATCAACGTTGTGTATCAACTTCATTCTCACCCATGCTTCAGAAGAAAGCAATCATCACATCACACCATAAATTCAAGAATTATGGCATACTGCTGGCTGATATATTCCATTACAAGTGTCAAATAACAATCGACCGTAGCAGCCAACATAACATGTCGTTGTATTAAAAAATACATTTAAAAATGCAATATACCACATAATACCTAAATGCATACTTATAAGACTCTCGCAATTTTCAACGATATAGCGAGTTATGAAGCGGTCCTACAATGGCTAAACCACTTTGATAACAGGAACTAGAGATAACCGATCGCACATTCGAACATCGAAATTCAGTGAACCTTTGGAGATCACAAAAAGATTAATCAAAAAAATACGTACCGGTTGACGGAATGGTGGGTAATCGTATAGTGTTGAGGAATGGATCCGAGGGTAAATCGGTTGTAAATTCATGTAAGCGGGATGTTCGCGGTAGGCACTCGTTGGAGTCAGCTCCTCTTGATGCAAGTTGCCTTCCTCCTCCTCCTGACCCGCCACAATTCGTGACACCGATTCCGCCTGCTCTCCCCCCTGCACTCGAGTGGGAATCGCCCGATGATCGGAGTTCACATTCGGCCACTCCTGCTGCCAATGGGCTATATTCCAGTCCTGCTGCAAACATATATCACTATATAACCAAAAGACCACTTCGCAGCCCCCGCCCAATTAGCACTTGTACTGACTGCTACAATGAAACGATCTTGCTTAGTGGCCCATCAGATCCTCGTTCCCTTGCCGTCTCTTCAACAACTTATTCTTATCGGGATCGGATCTCATCGAAATTCAACCCCATATCAGCCTTATTCAAACGATGCGGTCAGTTCAAAATATTAATAGCGCGTTCGGCACATCAACCACAAGCGAATTTAGTGGATTGATCGCTAGGCAACTTCGAAAACTCAATGAACACCGCAATAGATAAAATGCACTGCACATTCATCCACATCATATTTTTTCCGTTGCAGATGAGGGTGTATATCCATTATGAAATTAAATGCAAATCCATATATATCCATGTGCATCTGCAACCATTTGCAATCTGCAATCCCATTTTGCAATGTGCAATCCCCCATCTGCAAAACATACTACTAGATATATACACGAATAATAAATAAAAGAGAGTAGTCAAAGAAGATACAGCAAGTTTTACAACTGCTTAATCTAGACACACATGAGCACTTGCAGATGAGTGAACGACTGGCACACCGTTGTTCGTATAGGGACTGGTTGGGCTATTATCGTAGGTGATGTCGTCGACACTCGACACCGGTGAATCAAGTCGACTGGCAAAGAGTGCTGCTGTGGCGAGCGGAGGGTCCGGATCGTCGGAGTTCGCTCCGGTGATTCGATTCCTCTCTGTAACATAGTCGATATCCACATTTAAGCGCGCTTACAATATCAACATCAAACAAATTCATAACGCTGCTAGATCATAACAAATTAGGCAGAAGCAAGCTATAAACCTCTCTAAGTGAACAGCCAAGCATAGGAAAGCTTTAAATGTGCATAAAAAGCGTATTCAACGTTAATTACATTTCTTTTTACATGCAGCATATGCATGCAAACAACGATGCGTGAACGAGCACCAGCCTAACGCCTTTTAAAGTTTGGGTACCCCTTCGCAGATTTCAAGTTCCCCCACCGTACCTGAGCAAAGACAATACGCAATCTCATAATGAGTGTGGTTCCTGTCCTATAATATGTCCCTATGATAGCAGGTAAAACAAGTGAAGAAGCGTGTTCGAATAGGTGCTAGCCAACAGGTTTCACCCACTAGTTAACAGTTTCATACGTTACCAGAAAGCAATAATATATAAAGAATGAAGTGTTCGCATTTAAAGTGATCCCATAGGTTCAATAAATTTTCTAGAAGGATTTGTCGATTAATAACTGCCTTTGAAACTGATCTATGCTTTCCACGCTCAACTATCTTCCTGATGTCGCAGCTTTGAAGGTAGTACTTAAGGTTATCTTACAGGTACGTATTATATTCACCAAATCTAGCTTTAACAGCACCTCAGTGGAAACTATCGCATACATAAACAGAGATGGATAAAAACACTGTAGCGCTATGTGTTTTGCAAATGCAAAATTTTCAAAGCGTATAAAACAAAAGAGAGCAATCTTTTCTAAACAAGAAAGCATGCAACTAGGGGGTAGAAGTTAAAGCAATATCCATTCAATGTAAGCGGTGATTTATGCTGATTATGTTAGGGGCGTTAATGCTTCAACAAGAAAAAAAAACAGATTTTTCATAGAAAAAAACAACAGGAGGCTCACAAGACCAATGGAATCACTGAGTTGGTGAAAATGAGTTAGAGACGCGTGCATGCAAGGAGGGTGTTCGCAACAAAAAAAAAAGGTCTACAATAAAATAATGGGTATTGGCCTACTTGGATGACAGTCTTGGGGACGAAAAAGCGCTGCATTGGGTGCTGGGCTGTTCGGGTGGTCGCGAAAAAGCCATTGCAATACCTCGTCGTAACTGCTTTTCCTTGAATCTGCAAAAATTGCGGCCATAAAATGCTTGCGGTATATAACCTTCAATTCGCGCATACTACAATCACTTGAACACTGTTTATGCTGACCTCCCATCTTATATAAATTCTTCTTGCTCACCTATATTGAAGCTATTGATGTCCTAACTATAGTCGAATTTCATATCATCATAAACCTAAAGAATTCACAAGTAAATAAAACTCATCATTTTTTCCATTCTTCGAAAAGAAGGGACGGTGCGGGGAAAGCAAAATATCTATCTTTCTATTACAATCTTAAGACTCCTAATTAAAAACCCTTTTATTTAGTGGATTTTGACGTAGTCTACATACTAGCGCGCAAAGCAAACATCTTTCTTTTTTCCTAAACATACTAAAATAAACAACTTCACTAGTACAGTCAATCCCCCTTCAATTATTTTGCTCTATTCCAGTATGCAGTAACAGTACAATACCAACGATATTAGCTGATTAGCCAAATTATAAGAGAAGACTGCACATATCTACACGATGAAAAAGATTTCAAAGCAATGGATTGATTGCAAAAGCCATCGCAACAACACGATTCCATCACTAATTTGAATAATTACATATTAAACGCATTAAATCTATCACATTAAAAATCCTATAAGAACAACAAATAAAAATAAGAAAAATATAAAGTTAAGAATTGGAAAACATAGAATCATTAAGAAAAGAAATATAAAGCAATACCTTCTTTATAGCCAAAACTTATTATCTTCTTCCTTTAATAATATGTCTATTTCGGAAAAAGAGAATAAACCCCAATTTTGACCTCCTTCTGCCTATCCTCTTCAAACCTATAAATCGAATACAAATATAATCGAGACAATGTGGCTTCAGCGTCCAAGCATCATTCCCAAACCCTCTTCCCTCCAAACACATACTGAATCAATCAACGATGGAGACGAACAGCGATCCATTATAGGCATTCCGACCGAAGAAATATTTTAACAAAGGAAACATCAACTACGATAATACTGACAAGGTTAATAATGGTATAAACTTCGAAAAGTATAAAAGATAAGCCATCAACTAATCGACTCAAAACAACGACCAATGCAAAGAACATAGATAATGAAACGTTGTTATGAAAACCAATCAAAGAAACAACTGCTATACAAAAAACAGAGCAATACAAATAATGAGTAATTTTCTGCATATGAGCACATACGAAATATAAAAAAGTTAACAAATATTACAAACCAAAGTATCAAAGATCCACAATATAGCACACATACCCTTAAAGAAGAATAATACTAAATCATTAAATAATAAAAATAAGTGATAAAAATAAGAGATAGAATCAAAAATTGCATCACATGACCATTAAAAAACTAAGACAAAAAATTAGATGATTACTGAGATGGCTATATAAATTATAACAATGATCCAAAATGCATCATCATAATATAACATCGATAAACTCGTAAATATCAAAATAAACAAAAATAATACTAAGGTTGAAATTAATACATTTCCTTATTATTATAAATATTCAATAATAAATTTTGCAACATCACATCATTTACCTATAAGAGACAATAATTCAAACAAATAAATTTCATATAGATACAAACTGTCAGCAATGAATACCAATCATTCATACGAAAATACTCCACAATCCCTTATTCAGCTATCATATAGAATTGTATATTCGTTCAATCGAATAACTTATAAGTGGCACATCAAATAAAATGCGACACACGCAACACAAAACGAGATAGCACCACTGCAATGCAATACTTGGTTCATATGCGTTTATTGTCGCTTGTGGGATTCATTTCATCCCTAAAGGAACACCATGTTCTCGACTCCATTATCGCTTTGACCTGGCGCTAAGAATTTCGCTCTTTATAGGCGCTAAAACTCTCGCTTTACATATATATATGTATATATATATATATATATATATATATATATGTATATATATATATATATATATATATATTAGAATGCCGATTCCCTGCAAGAACTGAAGAAGCTCCCTCGCTTGCGAAGGATTGAGAATCTCCGAATCTCTTCATGATTGCATCATTCTTATTAAACCCCACAATGTCTCACTGCTTTCACTGCATCATTTTCTTCATCTGTTGACGCTTCCTGTTCGATGTTTTCGTACCTCAGAGAGAGAACATCGGCACTATGCATAACCACTCCACATGACATATCCGCCCTTTTCGATGACGATTGCCAGAAAATAAGCTAATAAAGGCAGTGATATTCATTCATCGATCACATCATCGTTTTCAACCTTACCAGAACGTTGTTGACATTTGCGGAAGACGTGTCAACATCATCAGTGAGACTGCCCCATTCCCTCTTGATTTCAAAGGAAACCTCCTCCATTTTTCCTTTCTTTAGAAATTGCCACGCTTTATTCAGCGCGTATAATGCTACCCGAAGTTCTTTTTGGCCGGATTGATCTTCAGGAGAGTCTGCAACCGAAACGAACCCACATTACGAGGCACAAGAAGACAGAGGTAACAGAATGAACGAAGATGCAAACTTCATTTGCAACATGCAATCTGATTTGAGAAACCAGCGTATTGGGTTGATTCGACGAACTGAGTGATCACAACGATAACCAGTAAGATCTTCACCTTTCCAGCAGATGCATCGACGGACCTTCCCTAATATGTTTCACTTTCCTATCCTCGTACGCTGTTTTTATCGCTCTTTTTGTGATTTCTTTCCTGTTTTTCTGTGGCGATAAACCCGCTCGTCATTACTTGAACGTTCCTCCCATTGGAAGATGCCACTGATTGCACGATATATTCAACTAAATAACAAAAACCTCATAATTACTGCTTCAGTTTGCGCTGCCCAACAAACAAAGGGAGATAAATTAAATAAAACTCATTACCGGGGCTATCGTCGAGTTCCTTCTTCACTTGTACCGAAATACCCGATGTGAGACAACTATCGCGACCGACCACGAACGACTCCAGTTCATTTTGCGTTCTGTAAAAACTCCTGATAAATTCATTATTATTAATCAATTCGGCAAATGAATATAGTTGCATCCACCATTCCCAACTGTTTTATTTTTCTCTCCATCCCTGCAAACTTATTTGTACCACCGATACACTTTACACCTCTAATCCTTTATTTACAACTAATAAAATGAATAGAAAAAGACCTGAATTCAAAAGTGCTTTTTAAATAACGGTACCATCCTTGTGGGATTACCATCAACACTATCAAATTTCCACTTGAAAATCCATATAGGAACCCCATAATCCATGAAACGCTCCCAAAAGAAATCGGGAAGAGGGTATGAAAGGAGATGATTATGAAAGCTTCTTTACAATTTTCGTTGGCAAACCACACATCCGTCGGTCTACTATCTTAGTTTCAAATACTGTTTTGGCAATGACTGAAATCCACTATATTTTAAAATTTTTGACGAAAATATTCTGTCATTTACCGCTAGACTATCGAATTCTTATTCTTTCGCTTCACATATCAGCGCAATATTAATCATTACTTATCGTCCCATTCCAGTTTCTCTTTCACTTATTTCTAGCACAACTGACGTACGTCTAAAAATACTTCTGTCCTTAGACGCTGTCCTATCTCTGCCCTTAGACAATCGCTTCACCTGTAGATGAAAACGATGCATCAGAAACATTCTTGTTGGTTATACCCATCAGAAGTCAGAAAATTTAGCTGAACCCACCCAAGCAGTTCGTGAACACAAATGACATATTGCCCTTTGTGACCCTTTGAAGTGTGATTAACAGTGGTTGCCTCGGTTTGTACCCATACAACCGTCCTACCGGCTCCGATTAGCCTATAGTAGGGAGTGCGGGTATGACCCTTCGAGAGCATTTCACGCATCGACGCCGCCACTGCATTTATATCGGCCGGATGTACAAGGTTGTAGAATGATGTGCCCATCAGTGAACGTGCTTCATGACGCAAAATATAGTTGAAGCTGAAAATTTGCATATCTTTACATATGCTTCAGCTCCTAGCTGAATATGCATACTCTTACAAAACGATAACATGTGAATTTCCTCAAAAAAGGAGGAGTGATCATGACCTCTTTCTCTCGATTTCGTCCAAACCTCCAAGAAAATCTTTCCACATTCACATCATCAAACAGCGAGTTCACAACACTATAATACGAATAGAAAATTTCTAAGCAAAATATCGAAGAATGAACATATTTTATCAAAAACTTTAGTCGATCTACCTATAGTCACCTAAGTGAACAGAGTCGACTATGAAACAGCCGAAAGCTTAAAATTCAAATGGTGCTCGCTGTTAACAGTACCTGCAGAACTGAGAGTACAAAAGTACAAAAGTAATTAAAAATTTTTATACGCTCCCCGAAAATATGCTCTGCCTCAAACATTCTAGCCTCATATACTTAAAGCGACGCAAAAAAAAGACTATCCCTCGAACAAGTGGGCAAAAACCTATCTCACCTAAACGACGTCACAAACAGCATCAAAAGTAAGGCGGAGAAGGAAGGAGCGGGAATGGGAAACTAAGAAGCCATAGGGCGGAACTTCGCTTACTTACTCTTATGTAACTATTCAGCTATGCCGATCTCCCCAACGCTACGTTCACATACAAAAATCTCTACAGCAACCTCCAGAACACATACACTAATAATAAATTACCCTCCAATATTTAACCATTATTTAATTCAAAAGCAGTCTAGTACTACAAACTCACTGTACGCCTTCTAACAAACATATTTACTGAGCCCAGATCAAACTGTTGCGACAGTACCCTTCCGATTTCCCAAAAGAAACGAAGTATGATCAGGTTCAAATTGGTTCAGCACCCATAAAAACATAGACTATCCTTCCAACATCAATAGAATTTTTATCAATTACCGAGTAACTGAAGTTTCAATATATTGGCATAGTAATGAGCAAGAAATAATCTTCCTGTGAGGAACAGCAATCGCGAAGATAAAAAAGAAAGCCAACGGAGGGATGTGGGAGGATTCACTATAAAATTATAGATGCAAAATTTGGAATAATCCTTAGGAAAGAAAATAATGAACCTCTCGCTGACGTAGGAGAACTTCATATCACATGTATGTCGAGTCATATATGTTCCGTTAGGGATTTCAGCATTCTTGGCTGCCATCGCTGCACTACTCCCCTGGCCTGCAGGTTGAGCGCTACATTGAAGTACACGCAGCCGACCGCCCTCATCAGTCACCGCACGTATTCGACAGTTCACCGGCTGCAAACATTAACGCTTGAATTAAATGAACATAAGCCCTTGTGATATAGCATAAACAACCATTGCGATGCAACATTTAAGGGCAACAAATGGGACGGGAAGTGGTTTCAGTTTGGAGAGAATAATAGCCCATTGCAGGAATGATGAGGAATTATACCGTGTTGTTAAAAAACTACCAACAAAGATAAAAGGGAAAGTTACCCCCCCCCCTTCCTAATGAAACTGTAAATTTCAAAAGAAATATCAAAAACTGAAAAACTCTATTCCAGTGAAGTATATAGGTATATATTTCAGCACGTTATATTGCTACAGATACTTATAAATAAACAAATGCATTCCACTTTAATAAACATATAAATGCATAACCTATAGGCATACAAACATAAGCATAACCTCTATTTATATATCTTTTGTATGCACTATTGTATTTTCATGAAGTTGGCAAAGCAAACAAAAAATAAAAAAAGGTGAAGGAAATTCAATTAAAAGCAACCTTAAAGAGTGCGCTTTTGAGGTTGAGATTCCTACCACGGGGACTGATCACCGATTTCATTCGCATCACCGTCATGTATCCATCATCACTCGTTTCTGCAGCCGACTTCGATAGTTCCTCATAGTCGTTCGGGTGTACAAATTCCTTCAGAGATCGCCCCGTGAGGTCCGTCTAAACATCATACTTAAAAAAATTCATTACTTGATTTATTTAACTATCTGCTAGCAATATAGAGTAATCGCTATAACGTAATCACTCGTCGTTTATAATCCTTCTGCTTATCCAATACAGTTCATCATTAAATAGGACATCGGTACAGTAACATTAAATAAAACCACTACTACTACTTCAGATGAGATCGTTAATGCTGAAAGGCCTAGGTGGGGGGACAGGTACTGAAACCGAAGTTATGCTCTCTGGATCCAAAAATGAACAAACTTCGAGTCTCGATAAACTTTCTATGAAAAACTGGCATTATAGAGTTAAAGAATAAAGCGAATTCGCCTACAATAATTAACCTGTCCAAGGTTTGCTAATTAAACCACCTCTTTGATAAGTAATAAAAATCTCTGCCTTTTCAATTAATCCTTTCACGCATAAGGAACAATGACGTCATCCGGAGATATACACATGTAATGACGTCATTCAGAACTCCTACCACACAATTACACCAATTTTCTAGAAACAAAAGTACCGTCAAGTAAACGATGCGTGACTGCACAATTCGCTGATCACATCGATGAATTAAACACAAGCACTCCCTTATTTATTAAAGAATATAAGTGAAATGAATGAACTGTCCACCTCGTTACTCAATAAAAGATTCCCGTAAGTGAACAGTAACAGCCCTCTCTGTCAAAGGCGAATATTGTTTATATTACTCCGCTTTAAGAGAATAGCTCTCTAAACAGTCCTTACGAGCAGCTGAGATAATAACGAACCATCCGTTCTTTCAATCAGAGTTCGGAAAAATTTTGAAAACTTCGAAAAAAAATTCATTCACATCAAAAAAATCAACAAAACAATTTGTAAATCAATAAAACAAAGTCCTCGGCCATAAGTAGTTGGATCGTTAACAAAGGTCATCAAGGCAATAGCATAAGTCAACCTATGTGTGTCGACATGCGCCATTCGTTTATGAACTACATACAATCAAAACACGCCCACATACTTAAGTAAGCAGGCGCTATTATTTATAGCCCAACGCATATCGCAAGGAAAGCTCCAAACAAGGATGGAAGACCGATCGATAAATACGAAAGAATGAATTTACATGTGGATTACACGGCATAAAAAATTTGATTTTAAACTTTATTAAAATATTTCGCTTGATTGAAATTCAGTTTATGAAGTTCATCGTTCATATTTCAAATCAAATCGTCCCAATTAAATCAATCAGTACTTGTTCCAATTTATTTCAAATCAAACAAATACTCTTAAAAATTCAATAAAAATTTTCATAAATTTAAGATCTTAAAAATTCAATAAAAATTTTCATAAATTTAAGATGTCAAAGACGAGAAAAAAAGTTGGCTGAAGTTTTGGCAATTGGTTGAAATATTTTGCCTGAAAAAAAAATTGGCTGAAAAATTCTTTTTATCCCCTCTCTGATCTTCAAAAAAGGTTCCAAAAACGCAGCACTTTTTATTCCCATTTCATGTCTTCTATTAACAACAGAACTAACCTCAGCATTCAACAATACATTTCTTTTATTTATTTTTCTCATTCATCCATTTCTCCCATAGAATTTTCCTAAATGCTAGTATTGGCAAAAAGCAAAAATGCTTAGAAAATTCGAACAAAACAGAATAAACAAAAGGTTATCATTCACTAATCGACAGCAATGTGCTCAATGAACCATCAATAAATATCCCCTTGAACACATAGATTATTGCAACCTTCACCACCACCCCTTTTTTCTCCGCTCTTAAAAAACACCTACAAAAACCACATTACACCATCAATACAACTGTTGCATTCTCGATTTATTACTTTACAGCAAAGCAGCATCGAAATGCACTTTTAATTGTGACTACACAAACATAAAAATGAGGGAAGCATATATTCACTACTAGATCTATCATCTTTTCCATTCGTCTTTTCTTCAAGCGCAAAAATTTGCATTCCCTCTTTTCTTAGAACGCTTATAAATTTTCCCAAACAATATCCTTTCAAGTGGAAACATCTACTCCATCTGGATCGACATATTGCCACTTATATTCTCCCCATACCATATCACCATCTAAACATCATGTAAATTCCCCAAAAACCAACTACTCTCATACCATCTTCAGTTATAGCCATACTAGCATACTTAACAAAATAAGGCACATCAACGACTTGCAGTTTAACATATGCGCCTAATGAGAAAACTACTCTTTAAAACTTCATTTTCTTTGCCTTCCGATTACTAAGAGCGGTGTTAAAATTTTTTTTCTGATATTCCTGATGCATATTTTTCCATATGTAAGTTTTGCAAGTTTCCATATGTCAAAAAAAAAAAACAATTCATGATGATTTGGAAAAAAACCACTAAATTTTGTGCATTTAGTAAAAACTCCGAACTGGAAAATTTTATCTTTACTAAAGAATGGTTGGGAGGATTTGATCCATTGAGAGTAGAAGAGAGAAGAAAGAGAGGAGAGGAGGGGAGGGAAGCAGAAGGAAAGTAACTGCAGCTAAGATGTCCTAAAAAGTTCGGAAGCGAGTATCTAGACTCTGTAGCAATCACGCACTTCTCAAATCAAATTTTCTGGAAGAATAATAAAGAGGGAGGGAGTAGTGTAAATAAAGAAGAAAAAACCTCTTTCAGAAATGCATTTGTGTAGTTAAATTCATGACCGACCGTGTTCAAAAATTTAGAAATGCTGAACTAAGCGGTGCAGCAATTTTTCGTTAAAACTATCCAAAAGAGTTGAAAACTTTCTCATCTCATCAGATCATCAGTTTTTATCTCCCATATCATTAAAGAAATCATTCCATAACATGCTTCATTAGTAGCAATAAATAAAGCCTTAGGCTGTTCTCGTTTTTTTCATACCTCTAGTCTAAAAAGCTTTAGCTGATTTGCCCTGACTATTTATTGCTATTTCAAGTCTCATCGGTCAAATTAGTTGACTCCGACTATGAAAATTCCACATATTCTTGGACGACATAAGTGCAATATCGATTGGCTATAACGGCATCCCCACAACACATCATCAAAAACTTGTAAATGCAACGGCACAAAACTTTCTAGAGCAGAAAATAAGCGATTGAACATTAACATGCCACATCGAACGCTATAAATTTCTTCGGAATATTCCCACGTAAAAGTGCAATACCACTAGACAATATTCACATATGCACCGATTGCCGCAAAAAAAGTGCATCACATTAGAGAACATTTGCAAAGGGTAGAGAGAGAATGAATGAATTTTCATGAGAGCCGATGCATAAGGATGGTCCCCCCTAATGTTGCACTTAATTGCAACCAACCAATACGAAGCCATTCAGTCAGTCAGTCAGCCAGCCGGCCAATGAGCGGGTGTCACCATCACAGTTGCACTTTTTGTGAGACTGCTTTACGCACTTTTTTTCCGATCAGCGTCATCGTTCCCCCAATGCCCTTTTCGCATTCCTCTATGCACTTCGATTTGCTGTCCTCTGTTCAATTCATTTGTTTCTCTCTCTCAATATTTGACTCACTGTTTCTCAAGGTTATCCTTGTCTGCTACCCATACGTACTTGTCGATTTGTCAACGCATATGAACATCCCACTCAACGCTTCTCAACTCAAAGAGCCAACCCGTCGCTAGTAATGATAAACTTTTTTGCACTTATCTATAACTTTGAAGCAATATGGCAATGCAGTTTCAAAATATCTCGCCTTATGTCCACTCATTCAAATCAGTGGTCAAATTAGTGACCATTATCCTAGGTCTATCTCTTGATCAACTAGCCCAAAGCCGTTGACTGATGACATCGGCTTATCTGAAAATCTATCAAAACCGCCATACATTCTATGTAAAAATCTGACTTATTTTTTTCTATAAAAAACAAGTTAGAGAAATTCAACTCGCTATTTTGTTCATCAACTAAATTAACATCTATTTACAACACTATAGTAACATCGGCCTCTTGCAGTTCCGACTTTCAACCAAAGCAGCTGGCGTAGACGATAGCGTTAATGACAGCCTATTCTCAAGAACGACTACTGACGAAAACCTTTTAGAGATCAAAAAACGCTTGAAGTCAAAGTCGACTAGCTAATAGGTGATAGCGGACCGAATTAGTGCCAAATGCTATCTCGATGTATTTACCGAGAGATTTACCCACATTTTAGTGGCTCAAAGACCAAATTCTTTCTCGATTTCCCAACTTAAAAAAATTGATTTTTTTTCGCAACTTTATTCCATTCAATGGAACAAAAATATTACAGCGCAAAATTTTCAAAATGCAATTTTTATTTCTCGTTCAATGCCCATCAAAAACAAGAACTATATTAGGTTATTTAGCTTGAAATGAATACCTTTCACTTCCAGATACTCAAAGTAGTTCACCTTTAATAAGGATACAGTTTATCGCTTCCCTTTACTATACTACTTTCTTGTCCTACCATAATTGTTACCTCGGAGACGAATATACCATAAATTGTAATATTAACATCTAGTCATATTTTTCCCAAAACCTCATATTTAAACGGCAACTACCTACTTTTATTTAACGATTTAAAGAATATAGGTATTAATTCTCTCCATCCGTACGATGTAAAACATCTCTCAATCTATGCAACTCTTCTGTACTAATAAATGAAATATAAGATATAAAAAATAATTATTCTAGCAAATAAAAATATAATATAAAAAATAAATAAAAATATAATATTAAAAAACAACAATTTCTGTACATATAGATAGCAGAAAAGAGAACAGGATCAATAAAACATTTCAACAGTACATAAAGCTGCCAAAAATTCAAGCAGTCATTTCAATCCTACTTCAGCTGAGCCCTTTTCGATGCAATATGCCATATTCTTTTTTACAACAAGTTTCCCCTTTTTTCAGATCTTATCCTTCCTTAACCTTTAAACTTTCTTACATATTCTTCTTTTGGTCCATACCTTTATTTTCAACCTTTCAACCCTTATTACGTTAGGCTATTCCGCTTCCATACATTCTGCATATAATTCCATCACGTTAGGCATTTAAATAAACAAAGAAAATTATTAAGAGAGCAACTCCTTTCCCAAAAGTTATCTTTTATGAGCTCCTATCAATTTGGGGCACTATGGAGTGGAGAGTGACCACACAGTGACCATTCAGCAGTAATTTTATTCGCATCTCTACAATATCCTCTTTCAAGAAATAATCGATGGTTAGACATATTTCAATGCTTTCAAATAAACAACTCAAATTGGAAAGTGCCATGATATTGCCATGAGAAGAACTTTCTTAGTCGACTGACACCACTTGTTGCTTATATCTATCGCGTTGTTGCCGCTGCTCAGAATCTCACCAACTAGAATCAGAAACCTTTGAACCCTTAACCACTTTGAAGACTGTCTCCATCCCGCAAGACAGTCCACCACTCCACAAGTAGCATTCAGCGAAAAAAAAAAAAAAAAACAGCACCTCTAACTAATAGAAGAACCGGTCGCAGGACGGGGAATTGAAAAGGGGTGGGCTAACCTGTGTGAGGCCGAGGTATATCGAAACACTTTCTGTAATATATAGAATTACGCCATCTGAATCGATTATGGCCATGAATCCGTCTAAACTTTCCAAAAGCGTTGCTTCGCTCCATAAGCCCAACGACTCTTCGCAGAGAGCTGTCTTTAGCACTGAAATATCAACCTTTCCATTAGTATAATTAAATACAATCGAAGAAAGAGGCAGTGCAATTTATTTCTTGGTAACCATAAAAAGTAACGCAAACACCTGAACACATTGGTCAAAATAGGCTCGACTTTCCGGTCATATTCGCCCAAAGCAATTTTAAACGTTGCGTTGGCAAAAGGTCTAATTATACACATACTGTTACGTCAATCAAGAACATAACCCAAACGTTCATAAGTATATAAAAATCCCCAAAAATAACAAACGATTATCATCTCTCCAATGAAAGGAATATCACCATCTGCAATATGAATCCAATGATCTAAAGAAGCACGTGAGGGAATGCCCAATGTCCTCACAATAGAAATTGAACAATAAAAACATTCGTTGCGTTGTCTACGTGCTCTGTGTGGAATTCCATTATTTCCCACGCTCCTCAACTGGATGGTCCTCCAATATTTCAAAAAGGCACGTAATCAAATCGCCATGTTAGTGAAAACGTGCTCTTTACTGGCATTACGCCATGAAATCATTCGCGCTCAAACACATCTTTCACATTGCTGAAGCAAAATAAATAAGTCAACATGTATAGGAGAGGAGCTGCCACGATGCACCTCATCTGATAGATAAAAAAATAAATAAATTATGCACAATAAAGTCATTGTAGTTCATCTAGCCAAGCCATCCAACTAAATCTATAAAAGATTTGGTTTTCTATAACTCGAGGGATACAAAGTGAAAATTCGATTGGCATTAAAATTTATGTAAATTTTCGGGCTCGTGCCTATAACTCCTTCCAAATTTCGCATACCAGCATGGAATATCATATAGAAGGCTATCCCTATAGTACTTATTACACTCCGACCAAATTTTATAAATCAAGCTTCAACGATAACGACTTCGGATTCAAAACTCAAACTCCGGCAATTTCTGAGCCGTAGCTCAACCTTTAGTGACACCGGAGTCGAAACTGTTGGACGCACAGACACAGAAAGACATACGTATGGACATGACATTACCATTCTGCGCCTTCGGAAAGCAAAACTCATAAAAGCGCATTTAAACAATAGCATGGCCCCGGTCATATTTCGTGTAACTTAAGTGAATCGCACCCCCTCCCCTCCCACTCCACCTTATCTCGTCCACTTCTTACTCCTTTTTCCCTTCTCATTTCCCCACACGTTTTCTGCTCCCTTATTCTTCCTATACGCATCAGACATCATCCAAGAAGATCAAACATTGCCATTCATACACAATACCAACAAAAGAAGAGACAAAATGATCATTAACCATAGCAATAAACTTCGCATTGCTTCTAGAAATGCCATTTTTGCGATGCAACGAAAAATAAAAATAAAATAAAATAAAGAAAAAAAAGAGACCATCTCAAACACCACAATCGAGTGGTTTTGCCAGTCGAAAGTGATTTTTGCCGATTAGATAACCTCAAAAGTTATGATTTTTCTTTATTAGCCCATATCGAACACTTAATTCAATTTTTTCTTCTGAATATAATGAGTTGTTTCAATTTACCTATCAAAAGATTTCGACGAATCATGCACTCATTATTGGTGACTATAATTCTTTAGCACTTTCAAGCGATGCAATACCTAATATTAAGTGAATTTCGTAGTTTGTAGCTGCAAACCACTGTATCTTTCAAAACTTTTTTCATCTACTATAAAATTTTTTTCACCTCTACTTCCCTATAAAGTACATCGACTGCTGATCTCTCGATGGCTTTTAAAACCCTTCTGAAATGAATCTTTTTTTTCAGCGGTTTTAGTAGTAAAATACAACTCAAATTATATGAATGTATACAGCACTACTCTAAATTACAGTCGAATATGTTTGCTTACAAATCTACTATCTAGCAAACTCTCTAACGTCGAATCGACTGCGACCAAAGTACAAAGTACACAACTTTGTTACAGTGCTGATAGAATACAAAGTAGAGTACCAAAGTACAAAGTATAACAAACAAACACGGTAACAACCGAAAATCTTTTCATTTCTAAGCCCTCTGTTATAAAACATGCAGAAAAAAATTGCCTCCACTTTCTATGATCCGGTTTCTTTTTCTAATAAGAGAAACCCCGAGAATATTCAAATATTGATCGCAATTTCCGGATTGCATTAAACATCCAACATAAAAATATCCCTTAGAAAATATTAAATGAATAAAGTATTTCTCTAAAACCAGTAATCACACTTTTTTAGTATGCGAATAGACGTGCAAAAATCGACAACAGCCAAAATGATCGTTACTGCGATTCTGGTATTCCGAAAAAAAAAGCGCTAACAAACAAAATTTGTCGACTTTCAGAATGCCATCGAAATTCATCTTCAGACAATGATATAATTTCAATCTAAATAACTCTCGCCATGACTATAATATCCCACTATTTACGATAGCTATGACTTTAAACCACAAAACCAATCAAGGGAAATGACGCTAAATATTCACCTGTATGATTTACATTCAATCCTTTTGTCGCCAACAGGTAAACAAAATTATATTCAGCGTTTGCCCACCTGTCATTAAACTCTATAAGTCCCATAGGTTTAATACCATAACAGATGCAATTTGATGAAAGCATTAACCAAGAGAATAACATAAATCAGAGTGCAAGCCATCAAAATACAAAAAAACATGTTCTCTTATAATACACTTTCGCGCTCATATTTTAACGTGACGGTGAAACAGTATATTGCAACATCCCATCTAAATTGCCATAAACGTTAAAAGATATCCTTTTCAAATCGTACAAGGAAATCAGGCAACTAAAATACAAACGAGGCGGGATCGTTGGGGTGGGTGGGAGAGGAGGAAGGAGAGAAAAAAGGGAACAGGCCAGAGTGGTGCAAAGAACTGTGAAAGCTCAACGAACTCAAAAACTATTAGCAAAAATTGGGTCGCGGCGTTAATGAAATAATTACTCGTATAAAGGAACTACACGAGTGCAACTCACGCTACCTCTGTAATTAGAAAAAAAATGAAAGAGCGGAATTGAACCAAAACGATCTGGCATGACAATCACGCTCTTTCTCACTGAACAAAAATCCCCCTCCCATCTGAACCTAGAATACACTGTCTACCTTCATAAAATGTCAGTGGTTTTTAACAACAAATTTTAATATCCTGAAGCATTGCACAACCTAAATTTGAAGCAGCGAAATAGACAAGTCAGTTAGTCAAAACGAATTGGAACAAACCAAGAAATCCCTTACAATTTCTTTACAATTCAATCTAAATACCCGTAGAAAGAAATCCATTATGACCTCATAAAAATTCTTCGCCCATCAACAACGCGCATATCTAGTTGAGATTAAACTATCGAAGCAATACTATAAATAAAAAATGAATTTGTGATAATATCTATTACGATGCAATTCGTTGCCCAATAAATACTCTGAAAAGCAACAGCTATTGCTGATGAAAAAACCATGAATCAGCTGTTTAGTCGGCAAAATATTTCAGGACAACATGCGAGTTCAACTGAACTTTTAGTTCGACAACACACGCCTTCATAAAGATTCAATCACAGAGACAGCATAACGGAAGATTAGAAAGTAGCATAACCTCTCCAGTCGCATGGTTCAAAACTAAAATGTGGGATCGAACCAGACTATCCTGATGCAACAATCAGACGTTCCACCATTCTACCACTCAACAACAGAAAACTTTCGAAAGGACGATAACAAAAGAAAGACAGAGGGACGCAGGGAGGGAAAGAGAGGGAGAGGGAGAAAGAGGAAGAGAGAAAGGGAGAGACGAAGACAGGGAGGGAGAGAGAGGGGGAGAGAGGGATTAGCTGATTTAAGTTCGTTGTTTTGCAACAAAATTGGCAAGTAGTAAAAATTAGAAATAATGGAAACTTGTATAGATCGTTGAGTTAACGGTATAAATCATACCCATTCGTATAAGAAAGACCACAATCAACAGTCCAACCCCCTCCCCCCCCACACACACACACCTTCAATAATCGAATGAAAAAACTTCAAAGGGTCAGCGGACCTTAAAAAAGCTTTTCCTTTACCAAACTGACAAAATCCTTTTTCTTCAAACGAAAAAGACTCTCACTAAAGCAATCACCTTCTCTCGTGATAGAACCACTGTGGACACTTCTATGGTTGCGCACACCATTCCTAGTGCACTATTTTATGTTGCTTTTTCCGATGCAACCTTTACGGAAAAGTTATTCATACTTTGTTCAGGAAATACAAATCGATGACTCACTGATTGCCTAAAACAGAAATGGATAAATGGAAATTAACCGGGCATAAAAATATTCAGAAGTGAAAACGACAACAAGAAGACATCAAATAAACCGGAAGAGAGAGAGGGAGGGAGGAAGGGAGGGAGGGAGAGGGAGAGAGAATGTGATATGAAGAGCTGTGTACTAAGTCCTTCAAGTCTATAATATGAACTTACACTTGGAGGCATGTTTCCGAAGTCGAAACATAGTCGATGCAACACGTAATAAAGCGATTCGATCGACATGTGTTACAGTTGCCTCCTCAACGATTGGCACAACTTCTTTGAGATCCGTGAAGATATCGGCTTCTTTGCCACGTCGATCACGTGCCGCGTATCGTGACGTTTCACGTCGTCGATCCAGATTCCTTAATTAGCAATATTAATTAGTTGGAGTAATATGGAATGGGTAAAACGACAATGAGCATATTACAATGAGATTTAAATAAGGGACTCAGAAGATTGTGGGAGAAGGAAATAAAATATACATCGGCCATCTACATCTTAAACTCGATATAGTTCACATCCTAGAAAGAATTCACTTCACGTTTGATGCGATACGCTGAATTCAAATGAACAACGGAACAACCATTAACTATAAAATACCTCAACTTGTTTCTCCTTTCGATCGCAATATTGCTTATCAGTTAAATTCTACTTAACAGACAAGTTTTCTTTCTTAAATAATAAAAATGACAACAAATTAAAATACCAAAGTAGCAGTAACGGTTAATACTAATAATAATAGTTAATACAATACTTGCAAAAATCCAATTTAATTAAATACAAAATTACAATTACTTTTAAGGTTTGTTAAAGGTAAATTCATCGACCAGATTGCACAGCATTGTTAGCATCAATCGATTCCCCACCTTTGCTTGCATTCACTACGTGCATTAAAGCATAAAGAAAGCACGAGAAAAAGCCTTACGAGAGAGTGAATGCAACATGCTAACCGATGACGCAAATTTTGCGTGACACTAGTAACATGCATCATTGTTGCGTCAATTCGACCTACGCTTACATCTATACAAATTTTGAAACATTTGCGAGAAAAAAAAGATGAAACCCTTAAGATTAAAAAAAAAAGAATATGAGAAGTGAAAATAAACAAAATAAAAATAAAAAAACAAACTATAGAAGCGTTTCTGAGCTTATATCACGACTTACATCCATTACAGCCTTCATTTTTTCTTGAAAATAACAACTAATAATGTTATGCTATTCACTAAAAATCTTAATTCATGAAGACCAGAAATAATATGCCGCTCAAATGCATCTATACACCACCAATTAATAGCTAACTCGAAAGACACTCTCTTGCATGGAATATACAATTCAGACACACACAGACGTACACAAACATCACGGAGTCAAAGCCATAATAAATTCTTGCAAGTTCGCAAAATACTAAAAAATTGCCCTATCGAATAAATCATTCAAATAGGCAACTATCAACGTTCTTCATTGTCATCGAAATATTCACTTTACGACTCTATTAATTTACTAATAAAAATCAATCATCGATTGTGAAAGAATTCAAATAAACATGATCTTTGATTTCTTCGAGTCATACACATTCAATAATATGTAAACTGGTCGAAAACGATGATCTTTGATCCCTTCTAAGTATATTCAACGCTAACCATTAGTATTAAATAATAAAAAATATACACTAGTTATTAATTTACTAATAAAAATCAATCATCGATTGTGAAAGAATTCAAATAAACATGATCTTTGATTTCTTCGAGTCATACACATTCAATAATATGTAAACTGGTCGAAAACGATGATCTTTGATCCCTTCTAAGTATATTCAACGCTAACCATTAGTATTAAATAATAAAAAATATACACTAGTAATGAACAATGCTAGTCAATGACAGTACCTTTATAATAAATCAAGTGATGATTGCATAAATTTCTTCGCAGTAAATTCATGTTTCCTCTGTGCAGTAAGTTTTCCATATTTTCAAGCATAATATAATCTAATTCATAATCACATAACGAGAATGAGCCAGCTTCCCAGGTGGTCTTGGCTAACAGATATTATAACCGCCTCACCATGATCACGACTCAACCACAGATGTAGTTAAATTACATTTATTGGTATGTAATTTTTGATAGAAATGTGAGATAAAACAAGCATTCCAATGTTAATGCAACCGCGTTCCCTGGTAAATTTTATAAAACTGAAAAATATTCACTCAATGAAAAATTTTCCGCAATGAAATCTTTTTTTCTTCAGCGTTTGCAATATTAGCAACGTTTATAAACGACTTTGAATGAAAAATTTTCATCTCAACAATCAAATTTTCATGAAGCAAATTGATTACATTCTACATCGTTGCAATTTGCTCATAACAACTAAAGTACAAATTGTAATTCACAATCAAAATATAAAAACAGTATTGCAATTCCGCCCATTTTCGCAAGTTTCTGATGCAATTTAGCATCACAATTCTAACGGAATTAAACTCTATAGAGCAATATGATCGTTTTATATCACTTCTGCAAAAATCTCCTATGAGGTCGAGATGTCAATGCTAATAATATGCTCATCTCTCTTCTACAGATATCCATCTCTACTAAATATTTCAAGAAAATTAATCCAACATTTATGACTTTAGATTTACAATTCGATGCATTCGAACTACTCTAATCCTGACTTTGCAACTGAAAACTCCCTCTTAAAAATGTGGCTCAAGTACCACCTACTGAAAGGACTTCGTTCCTCCTCCACCTTTTTCTTGCTCTCTCTTCAATAACACTTCCCAGATACGACATTAAAATCTCTTTCACAACTCGAATGATAAAAAAAGGGAGCTCAAAATCACCTAAAATACTAATTTCACCTAAAATGAATCGAAAAAAGACGAAAACAACGAATTTCGCTTTCATGACATTAATACGCAATCGCTCAATAAAAAGCAATACTTCCAACTCTTCAATACTAAACATCAAAGCATCGAAATACCATTATAAACAAAAAACTTTTCAACAATTAGCCACTTTAGCCCTCTACCTATCGCATCACACAGCCGAAATACATTTCGATGAAACTGCAAAACAGCTGTCGAGAAGTGGCTAACTGCAAGCACGTTTATTATAAATCAACTGTACTACGCAGCTGCAAAGTGTCAGCTGTTTCTTCGGCTATCTTACCTAAAGAAGCTTTACTTTAAAAAAACTCCCCTTAACACATCAATCGAAAACGCAAACGCTACTGCGCACAGATCGTTAACACAAACACACACGTACAAGTATCGCATTCTTAATGCTAACGTAAACACTTCAACTCCGAATACAGGAGTCGATCATGAAGCCAAATCTTTGAACACAGGAGTCAATCACGGACTCACCCAAATCTTCTCTTCTTTCATACTCCACTCCTCAAAAACAAAAGCACTAAAATAAAATTTTTTTTCGATAAAATCAGCTAAGAAGGGCAAATTCATTGTGCATATGATCTCTTTTGTATGAAACTAGAAATTATTATGGGCGAAAAATGTCGATTGAATGTTTTTTTCCAAAACGTTCAGTACACGTGTTATCATATAAACCACAACTCATCATCAACCGCACAATTTTCTTCATCCGTCAAAAAAATTTTGAGGGAGTCAATTCCGTTCTACGATTGTAACCAAACAGCAAAACAAGAATTTTCATAAATGAAAATTGGAAATTATCTGCTTCGATAGATAACATGGAATAAAATTTTTTCTCTTCCGTTCCTTGAAATTAGCTGTCACTTTGGTTGGGTTTCGTTATCACGAAATATTAGCCTCATCTCTGATTTATATACAAAACTTCAGAATTACAAACTTTCACATCAGAAATATTTCGAAACATGAAAACATTCACATAAAAAGTAGAAAAATTTTTCAAAACTTTCTTCCTGTTTTTCCGCCATCTCCTCCACCCTTCACTTTCATCAAGCAATCTTTCTAGAGGAGAACAAAAACAAAAAAAAACAGCAACAATGATGGCTCATGCTACGCATCAAATAATGCACGAAACTTTTAGTAACAAATAGAAAAACGAAACAGGCTTAACATAACGTAAAAAATAAAAAATGAATACAAAATATGAAAGAAAAATAACAACATGACAAGGTAGAAAAACAATCAGCAAACAAAGAAAATTTAAAAAAAAACTTTATATACCTTTTACGACTGCAATCCGCTTCGAAATCACCACCATGATCGGCCATCATTCGAGCACCACAAACGATCGCTTTTTATGTAACACCTTTACTATGACGATCGGTCAGGTGTCCGTTCGAACTTTTGGCTATTCTTCGATTCGCCTTAAACTTCTACTCAACAATACGATTCCAGCAGCTATAGCAGCAATGTGGAATCACTACATTCACCAATCACTTCCACGGCGCACGACGAATCAACCAATGCATTCTCTGCTCCGATCTAAAATAATAATAGCAATTGTTACATCTGGGCAAAAAAATCTATTACTTTATAGCACGATGGTGATCCGCTAATGGGTAAATCATAGCATAGGATGACACGTTGAAGATATGAGAAAAGTTATCTTATATGCAAATTTCTTTCAAATAAGCAAAAAAATATGCAAATTCAGAAATGAAATAGATGTCGATTGCTTGAGGGGAAAAAATGCTTTATGTCAGTCATAATCGACTCCTAACGCATAGTGGTAAATAGGTTGCCATCTATACTGAATGCTTTATTCGCATATCTTCGCAATGCTTCAATCACAATGCATATCAAATGAAATTCCCATCATAATAGATCAAACGGAAATGAATAAAAGCGGAAAATAATTTACAGATATTCTCACAATGTAAACACGTGTGATATATTCAAGAAATAAAAAGAAGTATAAATGTGTTTGGCAAACGAGAGAAGGAGAAGGTGGAAGGAAAACAAAATGAGCAACAAAAGCATATCAACGAAACAGATCATCCACAAATAGATATTGTGTAGAACCGCATAAATAAAAACCTAAGAAAATTGTTCTTTTCATTTTTTTTTGTTGCTAATAAAAAACAGAGGGGAAGGACAAGGAAGGATGAGGATGGTAAATATCAAAAAAGTGGAAAATTTTTGGAAAAAATATGAGAGCAATTCTAAATTTCTAAAAAATTTAGAAAGAAACTGTCAGTGGACGACGTCAGTAATACGATAGCCATGCGCGCGCGAAGCTCCGAACAACTGAAAAGACAAAGGGCGTTGGTAGAACTACAAAAAAAACCGATCGTTTAGAACAGTGCAATGATAACAGAGGTAAATAGTGCAAACTTGCTAACCACTTCAGCACAAACAAGCACACACACACACCACACCACACAAATATACATCGCACTCGCGCCTGCACACACATACGCGCACAGACAAACACACGCAAATACATACATGCACACGCAGGATTATATATATATATATATATANTATATATCACTTGATCACTTGATAGGCCGGATTATCGAACGTTGTGCACGCTGTCCGCCACAATGCACTTCCACCTTGGTCTCATCCTCGCCATTCTCGGCTAGGTTTTACCCCAATCGTTGTAGGGTACTGAGGCCCATTTCCGTGCATTGTTTTAGCCATTAGATGACGCCACCTCGCTGGCTAGGCGAGCAGGCCATTACCTCTCTTCGAATTTAGCCGGTCCTCAACCTCTAGCAGGCATGGTCTGGTGATTCGGGGTATGAATCGACCACGCTGTAGGATTGACAGTTCAATACCTTTGTAGCATGGTTAGACCTGCTGGGGCTTACGCTCCGCTACCATAGCTATCGAACGACCGTTGCCACCACTGCGCCACGATGAGGCACCGAAGGAGGATTTTGCAGCGGTATCACTAATATGGGGTAAGAATTTACTGCATTCGCTGCATATCATTTACTACAGATAATTTAACCACTCGTATTAGCTGAACATTTGTCCTTAGTCAGTGATGCACTAACAACTGAATATTAGATAGGCATCAATCCTACTGACAATGTTCTTGAACAATCCTCGAATTCATCCATCACCCGTAAAATCCACATAAACCGAACTTTAACCGTTTCCGGAAATTTTTCTTGACCATGTCGGAATTGAAATAGAATTTATTTATCGCTCTCCCAATGGGAAAGAAATCACTGGCTCGGCAGACGTCTAGTACCAGAAAAAATGCAAAATCATTTTCAACTCATTCGCTAAGATGGAAAACCACTCCAACTCATTTACAAGAAACTATCCAAAGAATAATAACCAACATAGCAGTTGATGATATTCATCCGTTGCTTATATATGTGATTAGCATTTACTCGATTCGTTTCTAATCGTCTTGCAGAAAAATATTAGTATATCTAACAAAATTTCATCCAACGATCGACGCTTAATCTTCTCGCTTGCAAAGAAATTTGCATATTTAGTGAAATTTCTATCAAATCACTATCATTTAAATATTCAACACTTCTACTCGAATCCCATCTAAAGCTCTGAGGGCTCTGACCGTCATATTCTGATTGCTGTCCAATTCAGAACAAAATTTGTACTCAATCGAAATATACATTAATGGGTAAAGTTTTTTTGACTAAACAACTTTTCAAAGAAAGAAAAAATATTCCACTACTCTTTCTATAGATAGGTGAACTAATCACCTAAGGATCAGGGTATTATGTTAGGAAAGTACATCAGGAATCCCACTTTAATAAATAAACAAAAAAAGAAAAAATATTTAGATACGGTGAATGAATGAAAGTTGAGAGGTGGGGACATCGGGAGGGGCTAAACGATGTAGGATACGTAGAATCACAAATCGTTTTCAACGGTATAACATTTAGTCGATCGATGAAGCAATAGAAATGCTAAACGAAGTGAGGTGTTGAGTGCAATGCAAGCTAAACACTATGAAGAAAAACGAGAAAACGACTAAAAATAAATAACGCTAAAACGACTTCAAATGAATTGTCGATTTCTCTGCAAATGAGAGGAAATAAGAATATGAAAGAATATGCTTGAGAGATATGAATGAAAATATTGACTAGAATATGCTTGAGAGATATGAATGAAAATATTGACCAACCTGAAAATATTTGAGAATTTCCAATCTTAAAAAAACAGTCAAAAAAATTTTTGTTGAAGAAACAATTAACGCAAAAAAAAGCACCCGGCAAATGGGCAACATATCGCGATGCAAAAAAAGCTATCTTTTTGCTAGGACACTTGTGCCACGCTCAAATATTTATGTAAAAGCATAATAGTGCGCATCACGGCGATGGCCGAAATCCTAGATCGATGCGACTATCGAATAATTACGGCAAATGGTGAATCCCCTCACACCCTCACTTGAGTAGGAGGAAGCTTAGTGTAAAATATTATAATTTGTTTAGATGTTCACGCAGAAGATCAGAATAGGTATGCGTTGGAAACAATGAATAAATCTGGCAGAAAAATGTAAAACCTCTAAAATTTTGAAAAAAAAATCGAGACAAAGGTAGCTAAAAACGAAGATTTTTTCGGGCTCAATTGCAAAGAATGAAAGAAACTGAAAATTTTCTTACAAAAAAAACTTACAATAAAATTATGAAGAGAGTAAAAAAAATATGCTTGACGCTTTATAAAGAGCAAACATAAATGAAATCAAGCAAAATTAAATTACCTTTTAAATGACTGGATTATAATANCAGTTCAATACCTTTGTAGCATGGTTAGACCTGCTGGGGCTTACGCTCCGCTACCATAGCTATCGAACGACCGTTGCCACCACTGCGCCACGATGAGGCACCGAAGGAGGATTTTGCAGCGGATATATATATATATATATATATATATATATATGTATATAAACATATATATATATATATATATATATATATATCAAGCTGGAGCACATCTATTTCCAACTCCTCACCGGCTCCATAAAGTCCGAACACATCTACAACTGGTCCTTCATAGGCTCCATCAAGCTGTTGATATGACGCACTTACTTTACAATCAAAAAAAGAAAACTCGGAACATAAAACCAAATAAAAAAAAAAAGAAATAAAGCATGCGGGCGATGATGATGAAAGCCCAGATCAATAAAAGAGAAGTTCCCTGATCTTCCGAGGTAGAAATGCTTGAGATAACCTACAGCTAAAGAATTATTAGATGCCGAAATGGTACCAACAGTAAATTCATTCTGCAGTCGGGTGACCCGAAAACGAAACGAATCATTAATTCAAAACTTAAAACTCGAGAAAGCAATGAGCTCATATGATAGAGTATGTCAATCAAAATAAAGGAATTCTGTGTCAAATGCAATATCATAGCATTCGTCAACAATTTTAAAACAAAACAAAAAACTAAACTCAGCGCAACGATATTCAAACGCTTCCGGGTCGAATAGTTGTGCTGATGAGTTGCATAGTTTCGACTGTAAGGATCCGGAAAACTTTTCTGGAGTACTATTCCGGTAAAACATACTTCCTAATTTTTCAGTCTATTTCAGATCATAAAGCAATTCAACTGTACAACCGTATTCAACAGCACGACCACACCAAGCAATGAACAACTTCTTATAACATTCATTGTAACTATACTGAAATACCCAGTGAGTGCAATTACCATCTCCAACACTCTAACAGTTACCCATTAACAAATTAGCCTCATTATTTAAGTCGATGAACATTCGCGAATCTTGGATGGAAACAGAACTTCAAAGCAATATGCAAATTTTTCGCAATTAATACCCACTTTCCAAGTACTAAATTATTGAGCAAGACTATGCAAATCACGTTGAATCTCTTAAAAGTTTACCTCTATGAAATCGTTCATATCCGTTCAAAATAATATGGAGTCTAATGCTCTAATCTGCAATACGCCATTAACGATTCTATAAGATTGGAAAGAGGTATGGCCTATTTTAGTTCGAAATTTTCGACCATCGACAGAATAGCGAATTCAATTTAAAAGATTTCCAAATAGAAAAACCTCAGAGAAAATTTAAATAAATTTTTTAATGGCTTATAGTACCTAATATCACGATTTAGACGACATATATTAAATCATTCTGAGTTGAATTATTCAGCGTTGATAAGCCTATCAACGTATCAGCTGGATAATTGTGAAACTGTTGACTTTCCTCTTAAAAAATAAAACTGATTACGGCTGAATAAATTGCTTTGAAAGAAATGATTGTAAAGTGAATCCCCAACAATCATCTCTGTAACTTTGGAGACAGCTTCTTATGAATCTCAAGGAATGACCTGATTAGAAGTGAAAAGGGAATAACAAATATTAAGCGGACAAATTTTTATTCACCATAAAAGGAATAAATATTTCATCATTAAGAGATCTGATAGCCTTAGAATAAGTGCAATACCAACTGAAAGACCTTAAAGATTCACTGTTACTCAGGTTTCAAAAAAAGGTTTATCTTATTGGTGCATTTAAAAATGCTTCAAAAATATTCATTCTTATAAAATTATTAAAGTTGTTCAAATTTTATATTTATGAAAAGTTTATGAAAAACGCATTTAAAAACTTTGCAAACAATCCTGTTTTTATGAAGTTGTCGGTGACAACGGCAACTTGCAGAAGATCAAATAAACTGCTAAGTCTTTGATCACCATCTAATAATCACCACTTAAAATAAAATGAAACCTCAAGAAGTCTTATGGAATTTCTTAAGAAAAAATTCATTTCCTTCATATTATGCCATAAAAATTATAGAAAAAAGTTCGAATGCTTTAATTGAAGAACATGCCGCATTGCCCTCTCCTAAGATTAGTAAGCTTTATGAAGCCATAAGCTGCAAAAAGTGATGCGCCTTTAACAGAAATGTACGAAATAAATATAACATCAACCAACGACATAAGATATAAAGGACTGAGGGGTTCGTAGTCTAAATAATTCTTATATATTTGCAAATATTAAAAACCAACTTGCATTCGAGAGAGGGCTTATAAAATTAGAATTTATAAATAAATAAATAAATAAATAAATAAATAATAAATAAATAAATAAATAAATAAATAAATACAAAAATTATGATTTAAAAAACCAAATTAAATTTTCAACTAATATACCCAATTCGCCATTATCCTTGCTTTACACCTTTCTTTAGCAACAATTATTGCACTAAATAGATGCCTAATAAACTGCAAAATTAAGATTACTGCAGAAAATTATCGCATGAATAAGCATTAAATTAACGATCATGTAAACATGCAACACGCTTTATCTCTACTAAAAAAAAGAAATAAAAAATGAAATAAAAATAAAACAAATCAATGTATTAACAAATCAAAAATCACAATAAACGAATTGCAACGTTATGCACTTTTGCAATTCCACACAACACATCAATCAACATACCTCAAATGTCAATATGCAATATTATTATACACTCAATATGGCAATCCTATATTAACCACCATAAATGTTCCATTAAATATCCATTTTTATAATCAATTTCTTGAAGAATTGTTTGCATTAGTGAAAATAACAGATACTTAAAGCATTTGCAATAGCTCAGTGGGTAAAGCACTCACTTGGCAAGCAAGAGATCCCTGGTTCGTATCCATTCACTAAGATTTTTTATTGCCCATCAACAATGGTCACCTTATAAATCTGAGTGAAAATAACGTAGTATTCGGCTGCAAAATATGACGATAAGAAAGCATTTCAGATTTGTAATTCGCCCACTCGCAAAATGCTTACAGTTTCTAAAACACATCGAGGCGTTTGAGGTTCATTCAAAAATTCACAAGGCACTCTCAGAGATCGCATTGGAGGCAAACTTATGACATACACACAATACACAGCCTATTATTCAACCTCTACCGAGATGAACTACTTTTGCACCAAACAACCTATATCGAGAAGCAATTCTGCAGTAGAGGACCTACACCTAAATGAACTACTTCAAAAAACCACGCATTACCAAAATAATAGGACCCTAAATAAGTTTGCCTGATAGTACATATTCAAAAACAAAAAAAAAAACCTGCAAAGAAAACCAAATCATTTAGCTCTGAACGTTGGTGATTTGCATTAACGTGATAAGCATATCGGTTGAATACTTCTATCTTTAGGAACACATCAAATCACTTAAATATGAGATAAAACTAAATGTCATTGTGTTGATTTATATTTACCTATCAAGAATTAATCTAGTTCTAAGATATTATTTAAATACCTACATGCAGCAATAAAAACTAACACCAAAAATGAATTACAGGAGAGATGAATTTCAAGAGATCCCTTTATGAAAAAAAATCCAACTTATTCCACAAGTTTTTTATTCGCATATTTCTGGCTCCAGTTCGATAAAAACTTTCAAAAGTATATTATCGCTTAAATTCCTTCGGTGTTTTAAGCGTAATTAGCCAATATTTGCACCTAGAATATCTCAACGTCAATGATTGTGAGGATGAGGAGAGGGGGAGTGGGGGGGGGTGGGGGGGAGGGATCGAAGGGTATAAGTTAGGTCTGGGTCAGGCTATTTGATGGACTTTGCTGACCATCTATAGTAAAATTAATATTTTTACCGTCAATGCAAAAAAACTTATAAAAAAACACCTGTTGCATGAGTCTACCTGATTTTCCTCTCTTAAAAAAAAGAGTGGACAATAAGTTTGCTGAAAATTGGAAAGCGTTAGTAGAATATATTGAAAAAATGTGAAAAACTATGAACGAAAAATCAAAGATATAATCTATGATGATAGAAAGCAATATTATTAATAAGGAAAATTTTTAAAACGTGTACTAACATTGCGAATGATAGTGATAAGATAAAGATTTGATGCTAGTGATAACGTTTATGACCAAATAATCAAAAATCATAAGCAAAGATAACGGTGAAGTTTTTACTTTAATATAAAAATTAAGAAAAATTAATTTCTATAAACAAATGAAATTTTATTTTACTTTTTATTTTTTTGGAAAAAAAAAAGTTGGAATGATTCTTTTCGTTCCAGAGAGAAAAAAAACGGCTAAAAGAACAGTTAAATAAACTGCTATAATGAAACAGCTCTGCAAAGTTTATAAATATTGTCATAAAACTGAACAATTAGTCTAGTTCATGCGTGAGATATAACCAGGACATCTACCGTAAGAAGCCGAATAAACCCCCCCCCCTCCCTTTCTTCAAATAAAATCACTCTTTTAATATTGAAATGACCTGGTTTCTATACAATCCTTACTTTGCTTTTATCATATAATTGGAAACATAAATTGCACATAACATACTAGAAAGGTTAGATATCATTGCTAGAGATTAACGAAAAAACCTGTTACGTTGATTAGGTAAACAAACGAAGATTTTGCGAAGTTTTAAACGCCAAGAGATTCACCTGAATTAGTTGATACATCTACCACATTATACCTCTGTTCCATTCACCTTTAATATATTACAATCGAAATTACAAAAGACAGGTATGAAGTGAGAAAGCGCTTCTAATACATGAATGAAATTAGCAACTAATATCCACATGGCCATTTTCCAACAATATGCATCAAAAAAGATAGATAAAATACTGCATTTTTCTATTAAGAGTTATAAAACATTTCAAAAAAAATTTCTCAATCTAGAATCTTTGATATTTCCATAAAATCAACGCAAATATTATCCTTTTTTTCATTTTTTGTGGAAAAAATTTCCATATCCACCTTATGATTTAATAAACAATTTTATATTTACACATGAAATATTTGAACTAAAGTTTGAAAAAAAGAAAAAAAGAAATTTGGGTAAAATTCCAACTGAAATTCTACCCATACGAATGAGCAAAACACAGGCGGCAAGCACGACAACGGGGCAAATAGGAGTGCCGACGCACGCATGACCGCGATCGCAATGCGAATCGCTGCGCAAAACGACAATTGGTGCAACAGCGAAACGTCTCTCTCTCACTCTCTCTTCACTCCCGCCCTTATGCTGCGTGTGTTTGCGCTTTTGCTCTACGCCCCACTCACAAGTGTTGCATTGATCACACTGATTGTATGCACAACGTATCTATCAAATGTTTGATGCTTTAATGATTTTGTATGACGTCATTGATATTTCTCATAAAATGGCAAATTAAAATTGATCTTGAATGGTGCAATATAGAATGTAAAAAAATCAAGTGTAATAAAAGATATTAAAGGTATAAACAGTCTTCAGGTTTTTTTCTTTTCTTTAATTTACATAACTTTCTATATACTTATGCTTAATTATGCTTTTAGAAGTGCTGAAGATGCTGAAATTTTTATCGTTATCACTTAAAATAAACGCTTGGATTTGCTCCATTCGTAATGCAAAACACTATTTCGACAATTATTGCAAGTATAGATTCACCTTGAATAAAATCTTCAACTTATGGATTTTCGAAGATTTTACGAGGAGGGAAATTTCTTGAGGAAGAGGCTTTTTGTTAGAAAAAAGAGGCTACTTTTTTCGTTTTTCGAAAATTTTCGTCAACTTCATCAATTTTTCGAAAAATTTTCACCGACACGTGAAAAAAAAACGAAATATTTTCTATGATCAAAGATTAAAAAAAAAGGTGTCCTTTTTCTCGAACATAAGGATGGAGGGGGAGGTTTATTTGAGATAATCTGGTAAATTTCGGAATTCCCCAGCAATCCTCATACTCCATTTGAGGTTCTAATAAAAGCTATCGGATGACTCTCAAGAACCGGAAATCCTCAACAAATACAATCAACGTAACCCTTTTGATATTAATTTTTACCACTCAAATGACGTACTATATTTGCAATATCTGTACTATATGTTTACAAAAATCATTTATATTTAACAAGTATCTTTATAGAGGGAAAACACTGTAAACAAATTCATAAACTTGACTCCGTAACTAGTTTTTTCAGTGTTATTTTGATGTTTAACAAATGATATTCGTTCTATATAAATATTACTTTAAGTCATCTTTGGCATCTAAAATATTTGAATACAATATGACCTATCAACGGTATACATCAAAAACAATCACTGATTATTGTCGCATATTCAAATTTTCTAATTAAGATATAATCATCTGTCTTCTACTGATCAATTCTTCTAGACTTGCGATATATCCAAGCCACTAGGATCTAGTATCGCTTATATCTTCTAGTATCAAAATCTTCTAGACTTGCAAAACAGGTAATTGGTCATTAAAAAATCGTATTTGAATAAATCGGTGTTGGGGATGTACTGAAATTCTGGTACTTGAATCCAGTTTTTTTTTCGTTCAGAATTTCGATCTCTGGAAAAGATCTTCCGTCGTAACCGTAGCCTGTGTGTAAACATACCAAAAAGAAAGGGATCCATTTACTAGATTTAGTACATCGAAGCATATCGATAGCAGTTTTGTTACTATCGCAAAACCCCTCCTCGCTTTCCTGCTCATATATCAGCAATCTCTTTCATTTGAAAGCTTCACTCCCGAAATTATGTTGGAACGGAATATTTGCAAAATCGGAATCGAACTTTAAAATGAAACCTTAAACTTTGGAATGAATGGTTATTTCAAAAAAAAAATATAATAAATAAATATAATTCATATAATATAAATAAATAAAGTTCACATCGTATAAATAATAAATAATAAATAATTCACGTTGTTGTGAATTTTTACTTCACTTTCAGGTGTAAAACCCCCTATTTGGAGCCAAAATTCGAATGAGACACCGACGATCTATGGAAACTGGTGTAGGTTTTTTCTGCCAAGATTTATGGAATTTCTTCCCGGAATGCCGATGCAAGGTCTTTTTGAAAGACCTGCAGAAGCCCTTCAGGCAAAGCTGGTGCGGTGTCTTCCTCTCAAGATTTTCGGAAGCCACTTCAAGAATGCTGGTGCAAAGTTTCCTTTTCAGGTTTCACGGAAACCATTTAAGGAACTCCGTTGTAGTGTGTTCCGCCCACTCATCATCGCTCATATATTTTTAAAATGGGATTCCGTAAATCCTGGCAGAAAAAACCCTGTCCTTGAAAAACAGAATAACGCGATATATACTTTCGCAGTCCCACAATCAGACCAACGTGTATTGCAGATTATCAAAGAACAATATATTTACGCAATGATATACCTCCTAATTCAACCTAATTGGTCACACATGCAGGTCATCTATAAAATGCTCGTTTTTTGCAGCTTGACCGATTGTAGGATGCAACTTAAACGGTTTCAAAGTGTAAGTCGACCGGTCATAAAAATGTAACCTGACCGGTTGCAAAAATGTAGCCTGACCGGTCATGAAACGCATGGGAATTAGGGTCCATTTAAGTGTCCATAATAATTCCCGCAGAAGTTGATTTTTTGCTAAATTGAGAAAAGCAAATTCTGTAATTTTAAGTTCAAAGGTTAATACGTTGAAACTATCGAACAGAGCCACGCACACACACACACCTTTACTAATGGAAGCTAAGCCTCGCTGTACATACTCGTGAATGCTAACACGTAAAAGCACATAAAAAGCCAATTTAAATCTCCCGCAAAAAATTTTTTAATTTTTATTGAAAAAAAGTGAGAGTTTTTTCCACTAAATTATATGTAAAATGCATATTTTCAAATTTCGCATAAAACACGCATTACTTTTAAAAAAGAAATTCTCTAAAATATTAACAATTATTGAAATTTCAGTGTTGGTCGTCACATTAAAACCGCGGAAGTCGTCATCAGGAGGTAATATAACCGAACCATCTAACTTGAAGAAACACTCTCACTTAAAATTAACATACAATACATTCAACATTTTTTGTTAGATGTTCAACTATCATCATTTTAATCATCCAATGAGTTTATCAATACCGTTTTCCGGTTAATATCCGGTTAATCGAGAAAGATCACTTAAATATCCGGCTATTTTCAGGTCATAGAGGTCCATAGATAGATTTCGATCTCGATAGACCGACCAATACAGTATGTTAGTATGGATTTTCTGGTTTATTATAGTGATCTAGTAATTTACCTATGAAATCAAATGCGATAGTGTGAATCCACCTAGCAAGAAACCATATTCTGTAAAGTTTTTAAGTAAATAGGACATAAATTAGAATAACACTGAGTCGTTCACAATGATTTTCATATGCTTGCATATTGATTATGTTAGACTCATTCGAGGGAAATTTCGATACAGAATGAACTATTTCTTCTAGTAATTTACCTATGAAATCAAATGCGATAGTGTGAATCCACCTAGCAAGAAACCATATTCTGTAAAGTTTTTAAGTAAATAGGACATAAATTAGAATAACACTGAGTCGTTCACAATGATTTTCATATGCTTGCATATTGATTATGTTAGACTCATTCGAGGGAAATTTCGATACAGAATGAACTATTTCTGGTAAGACGATAACTGAAATTTTCTAAAGAGAAATGAGTAAATAAGAGGAAATATTCTGAAGGATCACATTTAGCGATATAGAAATCATCACTGCCTTGTATTTAATGAATAAAAAAAAGGAAACTATTAGAAATTATTGCAATCTTCTTACTCAATTTGTTAATGACCTTCAAAAAGAGATTCAAGACTGACCTCTGCCATGTTTTGCCGTTATGCGTTGTTCTGGATGGAAAACTATTCTAAATGGAAAATTTACAAGAAAAGAGACCACCATCTTCTGTTAAAATATTAGAGACAACTCAACGAACCTATTAAATCTGTACGAATCGTCGATTATTAAGCCTACAATATTGTCCCTCAATATAACAACCTGTCGTTGATATAGGTAGGAAAAAGATTTATGCCCACGCCCTCTAGAATAATACAGGTAAAACAAGTATATGCCCCCATCCGTCGTGAAATTCTTCTATCAAATTCATAAGTGACCGATGTGTTTTTACAACAGCTTTTGACCACTTGACCACTTGACCACTACACATTCTTGACCATTCGATGAATGAAAATCAAGTCATAGTTGAAGCGCTATATTTGATGTTACAAGTAAGAGAGACGAAATAATTTCATAGAACACATTATTTGCAAATTTACCATATATTTCATTTTGACTTAAACATTTTCAGAAATATAAAGTCCATTTTCAATTCAATATCATAACATTTTCCTTAGGAGCTTTTACGTTCCTCTTATCTGTCTAACTATTTTATTGAATAAATAAATTCTACAAAAGATTAAATAAAACACATTTTTGAAAATTAAACTAAAAATAAATGAATGAGCGAAATAGTTTTCAAATTTTAATTCACAAGAACGTTTCCAAAGATCCTTGAAAAGAGTTCATGACCTCAAATCGATATAAAATGATAAACGGATTAATGAAAAATGTTTTCGACGTTTTCACTACTTTTTAATGTCTATAGATTCCTTAAAGGTTCATGAGTTGGCGTAAATATTGCCCAAGGAGTTTTCCTACGGGGTAAGTCGCGCCCACCAAATTCTTTAGCTTAAACTTCACTAATCCTCGACCTTCAAACTATCGATGAGATTATGTATGCACACACATATACATAAACATGCACGAAAACGTACTTATAATAAATAAAACTTCGCAAAAAAGCAAATTAAAAAAATCGGAAAATATGCAAATACTGTTCGGGGAAAAAAAAGCTACAAAAAATCAAAACAATTCATAGCCAAAATTCCAGAAAACTTTTCCCATGGGTCGAATTTTTATGTATTTTCAAATGGGTATATCTTTACAACGATAGAAATAAATTCTTAATTGCTATCTTAATATAAAATTCCATTTCCTCAAGACAAATGAGTGTCGATCGCTTAGGAGAAAATTTTTATCTATGAAGAAATATTGGCGACTCATTTTGTAAATATTTTATTTAATTTTTTTAAAAAAAAGCTATTTTTATTATTCAATTCAAAGATAGTAATATAATGGGTAATTAGCAAACGTCAATGAAATACTATGATTCGATACTTGTCAAAAGTATTGAGAATGAAATTATCGAAGATGAAAAAAAAATGCTGCCAATATTTTCGAAAATATGGAATTTTATACTTGCTAAAATACAAATGCCAAATAACTATGAGAAGCAAATTCGAAGGTTGTCCCTCTGCTAACGTCTCTCTCCCTGCCGTTATCTCTTTCTTTCTTTTCCCTCTCTCTCTCCCTCTGTCCCTCTCTCTGTATGCGAAAAAAACCTATCTCCGCTAAAACTTTTTACAGAAACCTTTGATGATGAATATATTGACTTCTCAAGAAATGAAAAAAAAATGAAAACTAAAAAAATAGAAAAATCCAACTTGAAAAGAAAAAAATTCAACAAGAAATAAAAATGCACTCTAAAAATTGGTCATATAAAATCGCCACATCTAATAAAATAGAGTTGGTAATGAAGCATAAAGCAACATCTTACAGGAACACATAAAACAACACGAAATGAAGACAATATAAAATCATAAAAATATGTTAGATTCATGGAACTTAAAAATCTTAAATAATACAACCAATTTTGAAAATAAAAAAATGAATATATTTAAAATTTAGGGAATCAACGATAACCATTCAAGAAAAGCTGAAATGGGAGAGGCATAGAATGACGGGTTTCGCTGTAACACCAGAAATACATCAACTCCAAAATACATAGCATCGCCCCAAAGTTAATTTTAGTCATCACCCTTCAGACTTACCTCTTCCATATATGCACATCTCTCCAAAATTCTTTTTTTCTTCCTTTCAGTATCAGATGACTAAAGCGTAAAGTATATAACTTCTACTTAAACGTGAACTACCTGAAGTCGAAACCAACTATCCACCTGAACTACCTGAACTTAAGAATTTGACTACCTGAACTACCTGAAGTTACAAATTTTGTCAATAACATATGCCTCATTTAGAACGAGATGGTTGTGATATGTGGCACATAGTGGCTCGTTTATTGCATGTTTGGGAAAACAAGTTTTCCATGGAAGCGTGAAAGAAACATAGACAAATAACGATAAATAAAGCACACAAAAGAAAGCTGAAGATAACGATAGAAACAAGTGAATCAAGAATTGACCATCTTGTTGGTCATCTTGACTTCTCGCTAAGGTTGGTCATTGGTCATCTGGTCATCATGGTTTCTTGTTAATACTGCTGGTCATCTTGCATGTTTTAAACGAAGTCCTTTGCAACGTTTCCAGAAACCATGAAAGATGTGCTGGTTACGATGTTGTAATGCAGATTATCTCAGATTTTAATCATGCGGTTACAAAAGAAACTGCAGAAGATTGATTTAACAAGAGCAACTTCCCGAACTACCTGAGGTTCCAAACTTCACAACCTCACCTCATTCCACATAACTTGAGCTAAGTAAAGTACGCCGCAAATAGCCACACATATATCAAGAAAAATTTGATATATCGCAATCGAAACGAAACAATACCACACTGCTAGAATGCAGAAGATAGCAATAATAGTAGTCTCCTATAGGCGAGTGCTGACTGATGAGTTGAAATATCGCCTTAAGATTACCCCTAAAATGGTGACTATGATCTAATGTACAAAAATCATCGATCAACAATTCAGATGACTATTAACATCAACAAGTGAATTCACTGAAAACATATCGATCGATCAAAAATATATGTAGGAGATACAGTAGAGGTAGATACGGTAGAGAATGAGCGGGGAAGGACACTGTATGAAATGGATAAAAATACAACTTACAATTCACCTCACATAAATACTAATAAATCACAGAGTTATATGGTGTCAACTCAATGAATTCATTGAAGAGATACTATATGAACTATATAAATGCATCTACGAAATCAACTTCGGTCACAAATCCTCATTCTTATGACTACTAGTACAGTAGAGAATGAACGAGATGATAGGATATCAACTACNGGGGGGGGGGGGGGGGGGGAGGGGAGGGGAGGGGAGGGATATGCACACTCTATGAATTGAACAAAAGCCTCCAAGTAACAAATATCTACGTGAAATTTGCGGTTCATGTGACGATTCGATTATATCAGTTCAGAGATTTAGAATGGCTAAGAGGTGGCAAAAATTCGATGAAAAAGTGATCAATAAGTGAAGTACTAAATATTTTATTCTACTCCTATTCCTACTTTATAATTTCATGCCGAATTGAATTAAAACTGAAAACAATCCAAAAAAAAAAAAATACTGTTTGCAACACCAGTATAGACGAATTGGGATTAAACAAAGAAAAATAATAATAAAAATAAAGTGTGCGGGAACACATTAGAGATACTCAACAGATCTGAAGTAAAGAAAACAATAATTTGAATAATCGACTATAGATCAAAGCACAATACAGCAGATTTGTAACACCATCAATGATCTATATTTGTGATAAAAAGTGGAACATATCTATCATTAGTGAATAGACCTGACAAAATTTGACCAAATAAATGAACAGTTAAAGAAAGTAGCAACCATACATGCATCAACAATTCTTTCGACTGGTTGCCTATATGTCAGCGATGGTGGAAAAACCAACCGCTTATATGAAACAATATAGGAACAGTTTCAACAGTTTTACTGTTCCCACGGTACATATATTACAATAAACCAACGCATCTCATCTCAGGTTGAAACGGATGCATAAGAAGCTTGAGAAGCAGCAATGGATAGCACCACTAGGTTATTGTCTACTAGGGATAAAAATGTACTTATATTTCAGTAGTAGGTGTGCTGCTTACCTCTAACAACATCACCTGTTTGAGATTTGAGTACAATGACAGTGCTGTGCCTAGCACACAAAAAAAAGAAGAGAATCAAAGAGAAACTCATTGAGAAATGCCAACTTGAAAGAGATTGATCCGTTGTGATATAGACATGAACATGTCAGCACTGATTCATATATGATGCACCTTTTCGCTGATGAGGGCAAATATTGCTCGACAATCCAGAAGCACCAATGTGTCGGAATCATTCACCTCTCTCATATCCGATCGCCTCAGGAATAGCGTTGCTCCAGAATCCAAACACATCAACGAATATTCGGCAACATATCGTTGTCGGGCTCACAAGCGGACGCAAATATACTCTGAAAGTTAAGCTTTATTTAAATTTCTTACCAGAGAATGCTCCTGCATTTCAATGGAAAATAATTAGGCATTAAAACATAAATCTTCATAGTAGAGCATCAACACCAAATTGTCGGCATCGCAGCCGTGTTCTGCGAGGATAGCATTGACTTTGATGGCTCAACAACAGGAGATGGGGAAGGAAGGGAGGTGAAGAGCAGGAAAGAAACTTGACTGAAGAAAACTTCGTAATTCCGACAAATTAAAGGAAGGTTTGGCAAAAAAAACATAAGATGGTACGCTCGTCACTATGCCAAACTATACCAAATATCGTCGTATTTAAGGAGAGTAAGAGCAAAGGCTAGGAAGAAGGGAAGGCGGAGGGGGTGAAAATTTATGCCTGAATTGACGCAGACGTGCATTTTGCTGTAAACACTACTCTCCTCCTTCCCATTCCGACCATCACATATTCTAAGGATTCTTATTTGTGCATTTAAATGTTTTTCTCAGTTAAGCTTAAGTGAATATGCAAAGGTCTTTGCCCTCCTCGCCCCCTCCCCCCCTCCACCAATTTCTTAAGAAAATATTTTAAAAAAAAGAATCTTCTTCATTGACTCGATTTTGAATACGAACAAGCAAACACCACAAATAAATTAGTAAGCAAAGATAAAAAATAATAATAATAATTTTAAATTTCAAGTCCACAAAATATTTCCCATTAAAAAGCAATGAATAACGTAAAAAAGTTCCAAAAATGATAAAGTTGAGAAAAAATTTCAATGTATAAACATTGATAAGTGTTGCCGAAATTTTAACAGTTATTACTAACGTTAACGAAAAAAAAACAAACGAAGTTTACACTTGAAAAAAAAAGCTTTTAGGAAGTTTGCTCAAAGATCATTTGTTCCGAATCCACCATTTGGAGGATTTGTCATCCGATCACAGATCTTATCGTAGTTTATTCTCTCATGACGATGCATTGGTGTTTTGTGGAATGCATTTTACAGTAACCCAGGAATGAGCTAATATTTGTACGACTGAATCGGATAAACCTCGATAAGGAATGAGCTAAGTCCCGATAAGAAAGCCAGGAAATGAACTGAAATTGTAACAAACATCAGTGAGAAGCATAAATATGTCTAGTATAAGAATAACAGTTTTTTGGTTATGACCATGTAATGCGTCGAGTACAGATGGAACAATAATTTATGCTGACGTTTCGGCTCTTTGAGCCATAATCATAGCACACCAAGCTGAAATTCATCAAATAAAATACACTTTTACGTTTCATAGAGTTGCATGGGGTTTCAAAGGGAAGAATATAAATGCTAGTGCAAGAGAAGTTCAATTTGTATATATTTGTATATATGTATATGTACATACNCGTGCTACTTGTATTGGTGATTTTGCACTAGACGAAGCCACCACCAGCCTTCTTTCTTTAGGTCCCTCTTTCTCACCTTCCGTTAAAGTCGACAGAAATATCTCTTGCACTATCCGCACCAATCTTGTCCGCTCTTTTGTACTTCTCCGCTATTCGGAGAGTTCTTGTTCCACTGTCCCCACTGCAATCCAATCACTTTCAAATTCTGCACCATTCTCCGCACTTAAAATTTCCCTCCTACAGCCTGTCAATCACTTAGAACCCTCGTTTATTTCTTGTTTAGAAGATGTCAATACACTCCTCGTAAAATATAGTCGAAAGCGCTTTTCAGATAACCTCACTAAAGATGAACGTTGCGCCCTGCGAAAACTTCGTAACAGTATTTCTGACTGAGAGGTTCGCATATAAGTATCCGACAAGGGCGGGGAATTCGTTGCCTGCTCCTGTGTTTTAGACAAAGGTATTGTCCAACATCATCTAGCGGACGCCTCCTTATATAAAATGGTCTCTCGTTCTCATGTAAACACCTCCATAAAATCTGTCCAAATGGCATATCGCAAATTTCTTACCTACCAGGATACATGAAATGTACATGAAATGATCAAGCGGCACAAGTACATGAAATGATGAAAAATGAACTATTTCAAAGGATAGAGACACAAAGTGAGTCGATGCGTAAACAATATCACAAACTTGAAGACCTTAGATTATAGACAATTATTGAAGTTTAAGTAGAAAAATATTGAGTGCGCCGTAACGCAGTGATACTACTCAACGTAAACAATTATGATATTACCGTAAGCATGAAACTGCGAGCGTGATAAGATCAACGACTTTGTTGCAATAAAAATACGTAAAATTTCATCGATGGGAGCACAAAAGAAGACATGTTGCAAAGTGCTGAAATAAGCAAATCACAATACGTTTATTACTGAAGAGGTTAGTTGAATTTACGGGAAAAAATAAAGATGGCACGAAATCAGAGGGTAAAATTATATGAGACAGCCACAGATTGAACTAAAAAAATTCCTGTTTTTTCCAAAAGAAAAAATTTTTTCGCCATCACTTGAAAATCCTCACTCATGGAAACTGCCATATAATCTGCGCCCTAACTAGTGTACAGAGAAGCACGAGGAAGGAGAATTGCACGGACGGTGTTCCCTTATTCAATCGTATCTTTCTGTAGATGTGATGGAATCTTTCGTGCTCACTTGGTTCCTGTCCGCGGCGGGAAGGGGGGGGGGGTAGGTTTTGGAAAACACTTCGCGAAATCGGAAAGGAGTTGGGGAGCACAGGCAATGGAAGGTTCAGTGAACGCTTACCTTTATTAGGGAAAGCGTCTTTATATTATTTAGGCTATTTGCACTTTTTGCACAGAATTGTGGTGAATTAACAATTTATAAAAAAAATGTATCTAGCCCCTTACTACCGTGCCTTAAAGCAATTCGTTTGATACGGTGATTGCGAGTAAATCCAAAAGGTATGTGGTTCATGACGGACGTTTTGGGACGTTTAAAACTGCTATGAAAGGATTCTAAAAAGTGGTTGCCGAATGAAGAGGGCGCTCGTTTTAGGGATGATGCGAGAAGTGAATATCGTAAAGTTACGTTGTTTCCGAACAAGTGAGCTGCAATGATATTGAACAAAGATGCGTAAGTCGTAAGGGTACTTGTGATGCTATGAAAATGGTTGAAAAAATGAAAGTAATGACAAAACTGAAGCTACAGGCTAAATGCAGCACTCTAGAAGATAGCAGCACGGCCTACTGTATCACAATAGCAGAACGGACTACTGTATCACAACAGCAGCACGGCCTACCGTATCACAACTTTTCCTGCCATTCATACATCTGTAGTAGCTGAGGAGTACCGCCGACTGCTACAAGAAGCTGAGCAAAATGGAGCAGATTGAGCTCAGTGAGTGACCGACTTCTAGAACGGGAATCAACTTCCATACCAACTATCTTCCAGCTAACATTTTCAGTTTCTTTGGTGCCATCGGAAACCGTGGGAAGATCGGAAACCGTCTGTTCAGTATCGCAACGGCAACAATGGACGACAAACATTGGAATGTTGCTCACTGATCAAACATTGTTCTAGTTACTTCTTCGCAGAGATTTCATCGAGCGCTAGGAATCAGAATGCTTCAAGTCAACAGAATTTGCCCTCGGAGCGTAGCAGACGTCGTTCCTCTTCTCTGGACTCGTTCAACATCAACAAATGGGATCCTGCTAACCACAACTAAAAGTTCTGCTAACTTACATCTTAAGCTTTACCTATATCTTATCGCAGTGAAGGAGAGTACAGTGTATCAATTTTTCGAATCAGTAAAATCCACTACAGCATACTCCAAGAGTAAAAATCATTTACTAAAGTAAAATATTATGCAACTCACAAAAGTTTAGAGTCCACAAACTATATTGTTGCACACTTTACATAATTTTCATTCCCTTTACGATAGGATGACATATTTAACGGAACTTTCGAAATGGCTGGAGTATAACGTTCTACGATCTTCGAAACATCGGAAGTGAATTGGAAGCATTAGTTCGAGAAGTTACTGCTCGCTGCTGCTATCTAGTACTGATCCCTCTTGTTGCTTTCAACTCTTCGCATTGAAGTTGCACATCGCCTATAAATACTAAAGCAATTCGTTTGATACGGTGATTGCGAGTAAATCCAAAAGGTATGTGGTTCATGACGGACGTTTTGGGACGTTTAAAACTGCTATGAAAGGATTCTAAAAAGTGGTTGCCGAATGAAGAGGGCGCTCGTTTTAGGGATGATGCGAGAAGTGAATATCGTAAAGTTACGTTGTTTCCGAACAAGTGAGCTGCAATGATATTGAACAAAGATGCGTAAGTCGTAAGGGTACTTGTGATGCTATGAAAATGGTTGAAAAAATGAAAGTAATGACAAAACTGAAGCTACAGGCTAAATGCAGCACTCTAGAAGATAGCAGCACGGCCTACTGTATCACAATAGCAGAACGGACTACTGTATCACAACAGCAGCACGGCCTACCGTATCACAACTTTTCCTGCCATTCATACATCTGTAGTAGCTGAGGAGTACCGCCGACTGCTACAAGAAGCTGAGCAAAATGGAGCAGATTGAGCTCAGTGAGTGACCGACTTCTAGAACGAGAATCAACTTCCATACCAACTATCTTCCAGCTAACATTTTCAGTTTCTTTGGTGCCATCGGAAACCGTGGGAAGATCGGAAACCGTCTGTTCAGTATCGCAACGGCAACAATGGACGACAAACATTGGAATGTTGCTCACTGATCAAACATTGTTCTAGTTACTTCTTCGCAGAGATTTCATCGAGCGCTAGGAATCAGAATGCTTCAAGTCAACAGAATTTGCCCTCGGAGCGTAGCAGACGTCGTTCCTCTTCTCTGGACTCGTTCAACATCAACAAATGGGATCCTGCTAACCACAACTAAAAGTTCTGCTAACTTACATCTTAAGCTTTACCTATATCTTATCGCAGTGAAGGAGAGTACAGTGTATCAATTTTTCGAATCAGTAAAATCCACTACAGCATACTCCAAGAGTAAAAATCATTTACTAAAGTAAAATATTATGCAACTCACAAAAGTTTAGAGTCCACAAACTATATTGTTGCACACTTTACATAATTTTCATTCCCTTTACGATAGGATGACATATTTAACGGAACTTTCGAAATGGCTGGAGTATAACGTTCTACGATCTTCGAAACATCGGAAGTGAATTGGAAGCATTAGTTCGAGAAGTTACTGCTCGCTGCTGCTATCTAGTACTGATCCCTCTTGTTGCTTTCAACTCTTCGCATTGAAGTTGCACATCGCCTATAAATACGACCACTTTCCCAGATAACAATACCTTTTCGTGGCTAGAAAAATAAACGGCCAACACAGCGGGCAAAATATATGGGAAGGGGGAGGGAGAGAAGAGAACATCTTGTGAGGCCTGGACAGCGGTGACTTTTCCTTGAGGTATTGTGTGGTTCATACAGTTTTCCGGGTTGTTTCTCGTCAGATTTCGAGTTGCTTTCATTCATGGATTTATCATTAGCTAAAGGAATATGATATGATTCGACAGTGCTGTAAGTTGTCTTGAAATCGCGTGGAGCAACTTTTTAAGTGCATTTCCTCCATGACTTTGACTTGAGGAATCTATATTAGAAGGTCCCTATGTAGAACGTGCTGAAAATTTGGCATTTCCGGCTCCACTACATTATGAAGCTGTGCTCAATCACAACTTCAAAGAAGGTCGATACGCTTGACAGTTATGATAGAAGGTCTATAATATGGCATCTAAAAAGTCTGAACACTAGCCTTGAGAGCCTCTAAAGTCGGCCTCATAATGGTTATAGGAGGGCACACTTTTCCCCAGTCTTCTTCCCTTACACCTCGTGCTCCGTGTCCTCCATTCTTAAAATCCAGAGGCTATCCTCACCACTCTCCTCCCCCCTCCCCCACCATCTTCCCAGAACGGAGTCGTTGAAAAGCACCTGTTCGACCAGATGACCTCGCGAAACCATTAGTGCAGCGAATTTTCAAATCTTATTCAGAAATACTGCTATGATTTCAGGTTATAAGGATGAATCGAACAATGATTTGACGAGTGTATTTCTTCGTAAAATGGAAGAAGTACGTCGCAACAAATTGGCTACCGCAATCGAGTTGCAAAATTTTTGCGAGGATAAAATCGCGACGATCATGACAGAGATGTTTTTCGCCGCAATTCAAACCGAATGCAATATATTTGCATGGGCATTTCTCTACTTTATCGAATATCCGAACGTTCAAGAAAAATGTCGTCAACAAGTTTTTAAAAAAGTGCGAATTTTTTTTCCACTTTCAGTTGCATAGTTAATACATTTTATCCAGAACGGGTGGGTGTTTTTTTTCTTTGGAAATGTATCTACAATCGTAAATTTTAACTCATTTACACCTAGTTTTTTTGCACTTACTATTTATCGGACTTTGGAAGTTTCAAGTTTTCCATATTTGCCGGAAGAAAGCTATGTATAGTGAAGTGAAGGCAATGCAACAAGTTTGCTTATCGAGTATACTTTTGGAGAGTTCTTCACTCTCTTATCATTCATTTCATATTTATTGCGACGAATCATACTTTGTTAATACGATAAGCAGATAATATCTGAGTACTGCATCACGAAATGAGCATTAATAATAAATAAAATTGCAGGTGAGCAAATCGATTTTGATTATTTTTCTCACCTATTACCTCTACGGAAATGATGGAACAGCTTTAAAGTCCTTAATTAGGATGTCATCTACAGCGCATATTATATCCGTCGAATATCACAAAGCAAGCAGACAGACATGTGTATATATATGTGCAGACACACATAACGATCACAGTCATATAAACCATTCTATGAAATTACTGCGAAGAAAAAATTCTCCCAGAATTTTCAAGTTGCGAAAATAAAAGAAATAGAAAAGCAGAAGCCAGAAAGGCTGTCATTAAGCCATAAAGGCTGCCAGAAAGGCATTTGCAGTCATGCTAACCAAACCAGCCGATTCACAAAGCGCTAACAAATAATATTAAACAAACGCAACGATGCCTTCGCATTTCAACCTAACCTACCGCTTGCACAAGTCCTTCATAAGAGATTCGCTTCTGCTATTCGACCAATTTTATGATGCAACCAAGCTGAAGACCGAAACATACGAACAGACAGACAGACAGACGCATACACACAGACAGAGAGACATAATATTATCACAGGATGCGCTTTATAAATACGCATATGCAGAAAAACCACAAGATGCAAGTGAATTGAGTATGTTATCTTGCAGGAAAATTGATTGGTATTTTGGACGACATCAATGGAACGCTTTTTGAGAATATCAAGATGCGATGATAAGCAATTATTTTTTCGTAGTTTTCTCGTATTTACTATGAGAGAAAATAATATGAAACTTTTGAGCAAAAATAAAAAAAATAGTAAAATAAAATAATAATAAAAAGAAAGGTGAAAAATGAGAGGATTTTCTACTACACGAGGAGGAGATAAAGAACTCCTCGAAAGAAATCGAATAAAATGCGGCATAAAATCTGCGCAATATGCGTTTTTTTTTCTTTGCATTTTCACTCCACTATATCGGATACTCTAGTTCGGCACATAAACGCAAGTGAAATGGCACGATCGAGTGGAACTTCCCTATGTCGAACCGTTATGGAGGTGCAACGATGTGCTAATATTGCTCCATTTAATCTTTTCCATAGGTAAAACACTTTTTTCCCAAATATTCCAATTTTATCACATAGAATTAAATTATTTTTATAAATTCCCCTTATGCTGATTGCTTTTCTTTCCCGAGATAATCGAAATTCTTTCCACATGAATGAAAATTACGCGAATATTTTTACTACAAGGGTTTGTAAAAATAAACACTGAAATACAAAATTACAAATTTTTGAGTTATGCTGATTCATTTGAATTTCTTGGCAGGATATTAAAGGATTCTTCTTTTTTTGCAATGTATACTTAGACTTCAATTAAAATTTATGATTTCATAGAGGAAAAAACAAATTTGCAAGCAGATCATTTCTAACATACTTAAATGTTTTATGAAGACAAAACTTCTAGCAAATCTGAAAGTTGATCTAGTAGAAAAACAAATGCAAAATTGCGCCTTGAATTATTTTAAATAACATTTGTTTAAGTAAAGAATAAGTAAAACCGATTTTTTAATTTCACCTCTTTTTTTTAAAAAACAAAATAGTGAATAAGCTAGCAAATATATAGTTAGATAAAGTTGTAGATGAGATTAGGCAGATGTTAAGAATGCAAGTGAGACGTGAATAGATTACCTATGGGAACAAAAGGTGACCACATTTCGGCCCTTATCCGTTGACGTGTGCACCTAAGTTATGCGCGGGCAATCGTCACAACGAAATGTTTACCCATGTTAGTATGAGATGCTATATAGATAGCTTAACTAAGACTAGAAAAAAGTAGAAATGAATGGAAGAGAAACTCTTATCAAAACAGATGAAAAATGTAAATTAAGAAAAATTGTAGCAAATATAAAAGTTATACCAGATAACACTAACCTACCCAATAGTCGGAAATAATAAAGAAAACTCAAAGCTTAGGAATGGAGTAATAGAAGGGCCCATGTGAAAACTAAAGTACATTTAGAATATATCTATAAAGTTAGATATAGTAAGTTAATATACATAAAACAATATAGTCGAAAGAAGTTACATCAGAAACATAAGCGATGATTAATGATAATCGATAAATCTGAGTGAAGATGCTGACTGCATCGTGGCAACCGCGGTAACATGTAGAGCAATATTTATTTGATCTGTGTTTAATACTAGACCTATCAAAGCAATATGAATAATATTTGAAGCTCACTAAAACATTCTCAAGACGAAATACTAATATAAAATACTAGAACAGAATCCTAATACTAATACAGAGACTGAACTTTCGTTACAAGTAGAACAAATGCAGGGTGGAAAATGGAATACAGAAGACATAGTATAATATAATATTATAATATAAAGTTACTTAAACAAATGTTCCGTTGATAAGCACAGTATTGAAGAGCGATAATCAATAATCTTGGTATTGATGGTCGAAACGATCGTACTATCAAGTGGTAGCACAAATACAGCAATATTTATTTGTTGCTAAACCTATAGAAATAGCTCCCTTATTTGCCTCGCGTAAACAATTGCCAGGGTGGTGTGAGATTTTAAATTCTTCAAGCTCGAAATATCATATTTCGTTTAATTTTTCAACCCGGCTGTTTGAAGGTCAATTTTTGAGCTCGGTTGTTCGGAATTGAATTTCAGAATTTCGTCGTCTTGGTTTATTTGAATATATTTGGAAATTCTATTTATCAATCGTTGAAATATTTTATCGATTTTTTATATTATAATATAAAGTTACTTAAATAAATGTTCCGTTGATAAACACAGTATTGAAGAGTGATAATGAATAATCTTGCTATAGATGGTCAAAACGATCGTACTATCAAGTAGTAGCATAAGTACAGCAATATTTGTTTAATGCTTAACCTCTAGAAATAGCTCCCTTATATGCCTCGTGTAAACCAATTGCCAGGGTGGTGTGAGTTTTTCAGTTCTTTAAGCTCGAAATGCCATAATGCGCTTAATTTTTCAACTCGGCTGTTTGAATGTTAATTTTTGAGCTCGGTTGTTCGAAATTGAATTTCAGAATTCCGTCGTCTTGGTTTATTTGAATATATTTGGAAATCCTATTTATCAATCGTTGAAATATTTTATCGATTTTTTCAATAAATTGCTAATTATTTTTACATCATTGATTTTGATAAGAGGGCAAATGATCCCCTCAAAAATCATCTATATGCAGCACTCGTTGACATCGTGAATATCACTTGCAAGACAGTATTCTATGATTTTTCAACCTCTTATTTTCGCATCTAGAGGCTGTTATGTAACATATTCGTCAACTACTGTAACAAACAATATGTGCAAACATTTAGAGAAAACGATAAAATCGGCTGATATATAATGTTGCATAATATTTTCCTTTCCTAGAAAATAAACTAATTAATATTTGAGAAGGTGATTTAATAATAATTGTTATTCAATAATTGCTGAAATATAATTGATATCCTGAAACATAATATAATAAGAATAATAATAATAATTGTTTTGAATCGTAATAATATAAATAATTAGTGGATCACGAGAGGCTATTTGGAACAATACGTCATGAATAATTGTTGATCAATAATCTTTCTAGAAATTATCATGCAACAATTCTCGATGGCTATTACATTCCGGTGAATTCAACAATTATGATGAACTTGTTCCCAACTCTACTCGATCCAAACTGCTTCCAAGGTGGTTTCCATGTGTTTAATTTGGCGGCATTATCTCTATGCATATGTATGTGCCTGTGTTTGTCTATCTTTCTATTGGCTGACTTAAACTTGACACCATCACATTTCATGTTGATTTAAAAAGTTCAAAGAGAAATAAAAGTGCAAAGATATTTACATATATTTTTCATCGAACCAGTCATCCAAAAATTCGACTTTTGGATTGAAAATTCACCTGCGCTTTTGGTTGAATTTAATTAACGATTGCGATACCCCCTCACCTTTACTTCTATTGTAAAAGTGGTTGGTGTCAACTGAAGCGAGATAGAAATGTCGACATTATGTAGGGGATTCTAGTATGCTTTTAAGTTTGCTATTGAACCTCTATATTTCTATTTTATTGATATGCGTAAGCTTTATATGTTTCAGTGGACAAACCCTTTATGGAATGAAACGCTAACGACTTCTTCCGTTGAGGTGGTTTATAGAAATTATGAACGAGGAAATTTATTCATAAATATTGACTTACTGCTATTATTATAGGAGGAGGAGTGGGAGGGGTGGGAGGGGGGAGGAGGGAAAGTGAAGACCACTCCCTTCTTTCTTATCATAGCAATATTCCTAAGTTAATTGATCAACCCATGTTTCATATGCAAATTGAGTTAAACCAACTAAGTAAATTTCACAAAAACGAGTTTTTTAAATTATTTCTTGATAAGTTTACTTAACAAAATGAGATCTTTCGAGTTAAATTTCCATAAATTTTATAGAATCCTTCGTGGAATGCTCATATGTTTTTTTTTTCAGATCCATACGCCTTTAAACCTGAGCGTTTTCTAACTAATGATGGTGAATTATCATTTGAGAAAATGCATGGTCTATATCCATATGGTTTGGGTAAACGAATATGTATGGGTGAAAGTACTGCTCGATGTGAACTCTTCACAGTGATATGTGCATTCTACAGCGATATCGATTCAGCAAAATTCCAGGAAGGATATACTCATTGGGAAAGAAAATGGAGCTGACTATACATCCAGATAAATGTGAACTACTGGTTAAACCCTTATGAAAACTAATCATTCTTCATATAATTAGTAATATTTGCTATTTAATAAGTAATATTTACTGATATCTAATTAACAAATTAGATGGATTCATGCAAATCAAGTACTACATCCAGACGAATGCATTGTTGAAAAGATTTATCCCTACGATGATGGATAAATTCGAGCAATATGAACTCAGTGATTACGTTATATACGTGTAGAAAACAGTGTTTCCATGTTTTACGTTGTGTCTTGATTTGTAAGAAGAAATGATCTACCGTGATAACTCTAATAAAACCACATCGAGGTTTATTTGAAAAAATTGGTTTTGTTGAAAGGAGAACGCACTTTCCGAAATGTTGGTGGCAGACTACAGCAGCAACGTGTTACATAAATATGCAGCTATACATAAATCACAGTAGAATATATTTATGTAATTCAGGAAAAAAAGACTTTTTATCTTCTTTCCATCTGTACAAAATGCATAGAGAGAAAGAAGATAAAAAGTGAAGATGTGGCCTANCATATATATATATATATATATATATATATATATATATATATATATATATATATATATATACTGATAACATCCAAGAAAAATATCCACAAAATCATTAAAAACATGACTTGTTCAGGTGTACGTGGAGATTGCAGATTTGCTGAGCGAGCAACAATTCAGGTGAAAAATATATGCAACCGGTAGAGTTCATTTCGTTTCCGCTTCGATGCGCAATAACGAATCTCACCTCAACGCTCTTAGGAATGATGTTTGGCTTTTCTATTATAGATGAAAAGCAAATTCCCACTTTTATGACGTCATTGCTAGAGAAAATGAAGTAATAGTAGAACGAAGAAAACTTGAAGATCTATTCTTATGCATTTCCTTGAAGGAACTCTCAGAAAATCGGAAAAAATTCGAAGAATGTTTCATAAAAAATTTGTGTTTTTATCAACGGAAAAATTAGAAAACCTTTTCGAGCAACATATTTTTTGAAACCTCTCGAAAACATACCATCACTTAGATCCCTTTTAATGAGCTAGCTTTCGCATCTTTATCCTCTATTTGTGAAGTGGATTATACATTTACGCTATAATTTTCTAGTGGAAATAATTTGCGCTTTTCTACTCCGCATTATTCTCCGCACTTCCTTTATATCCATTCGAAGTAATCGAATAAAATTTAATTTGGGGGATAGGCGATGAGGATAGCGTCTGTAATGTTGTCTGAGGATAAAGAAGCTAAAGTACTATTCAATGTGTCGTGAAAAATTCAACTCTTTTCAACTAAAAAGCTTCCTTTATGCTTTACCTCAAATTTCGACCGCTTCGGCGCCGCCCTTTCCTCGCCCTCGCAATTTGTCTTTTGACGATCATTTAGAAGTACATGACGCTTCCGACGCCTACTTCAGACGCACTTCTAGCATGCTGAGGAAAATCCCGTTAGCGAAAATGACTCTCCCCTTTGCTCACTGATTATTCTATGATCATTTAGGAATAATTTTTGATGCTACGAATTCGAAAAAAAATTCCCCTGACCATATTTGCGGGTACTGCTGCTTTTTTGCATTCTTTTCTTCGGTGGTTTTTGCAAAATTTTATGCCTCAGGGCATATTTATGCTCAAATATCTGTAGAATATAATCGCTTTTTTCATTTCGCGTTAATTTGCTCCCTATTTGAAATCACAACAAGCAAATTAAAGAGAGCTACGACGAGGTAATCCAGCTACAGCAAAGCGTTGGATAGTCTCTTAGGCTGAATTTCCTTCTAATCAGCCCTATCAATGCTGTCAATGTTTTTAGTCTGATTTTTGACCACCGTCGACCGCTTAATATAGTATCTGCACAAAAAACGTCAGTACAGGACAGCATCTAATCCGAGGCGATATGAAGCAGAGACAGTTTCCGAGGGGAAGAGGGTTGTGGGGAGAGATGGTTAGTCGAGGAACGAAGTTTCCGAGGAGGAGGGGCGGGGATGTGGAGACAAGGAGGACAATCCAGGAACGATTCAACGATAGAGTGAATCCTGGCAATAACTCGAGACGAAAAATGTGATTACAGTACTTATCTGTAAGGCAAGAAAGGCCAGAAAGCTATTTCCGGTTCAGTAGATTCATCAACGGTACACTTGTAGAAGCTAAAAGTGCCTTAGATTTTCCACTAAAAGTTTCTTGTAGTATGATTAATCTTCCTAAATTACACTTATTATTCATTGATGACTTCTTAAAGCGGTGTTAAATATATCCTAGCTGATTGTAATGAAATTTTGATGCACATTGAAAATTATTTCAAAAAAAAATTTTTTAAGTCTTATAAATTTTCTCAGTACGTAAACTACAAAAAAAAGTTTGTTTAAAAAATAACTTAGATGATAGAGATATAGTTAAGATCTCTTAGATATATGTAAAGGGAACTGAATGAGAAGGAATAAAAGGATATGCGAAGGAATGAAACTGTTCGATATGTTCACGTATCGGTCCTTACTCACTAACTGTAAAAGCTTGGGTCATGCATAGGCGATCACCGTGGCAACACGGATAGTCAATGTAAATGAGATAGCTGTGAAGTATTCTGAACAAAGGCCACAAATTGAGAAAAACAGGCGACAATAGCAAATAACCATACAAGCTAAATAAGAGAAAGAGCTAAACGATATACGAGAAAAAAAGTTTAATAACAGAATTAATCAGTTAGAATAAACCACCATTATAGTAAATGTGAAATTAAGGCAAACTAATAGACAAAGCTCAATTTACTTCATATTGAAATAATGTGGCTTTTATTTATTTCAAGATATTAGGATGGGTATCATTTTCTTCAATAGTTCATTACTAGTACGAATGATTGTAATAGTCACTTCTATGTGAGCTATTATTTTGTTGTTCTTATCATTTGTTTTTACTTATCGTTGTAATTGTTGTTGATTTTTTGAAACCTTTCTTTGCAAATTATTTCCCTTTTAAATTATTTTGAAAAACGATATAAGATATGAAAAATGAATTGAACATAAATGCAATTTTCAACTAAATAAACATCAGATACCTGTTGAATAAAATCAACTTGTATTTATTGAATAGGAATAAGTGAAAACACGCTAGAAGAGTTGGCAGGATATGCGCTTTTTCTAATTTTGCCTATCAGATAGACTAGTTTCATAATGTATAATTACATTACATTTAGTGTTTTGAGTCCCGTAATGATTTTCACCGAATCGAATGCTTTCTTATAATCGATGAACATGAAGTAGTAGAGCATCTGGTGCTTCTCGCATTTTCTAGTAATCGACAGATCACGAATATGTGGTCTATCGTTGGGTAACCCTCTCTGCCCGTGAGCATATGCAAGTCTTTGATGAATCGGTTCAGAACGATACACGCGAACGTTTTTGACATATCAGCGATATCAGCGTGACTCGCCAATATTGTTTTTGACGTCTATCACACAGCAGAGGTTCTTCAGACCTAAGTCGACGAGTTACTATTGCCTCGAAACTCTCGGCTCCTCCGTCTTTTAGATGTTCGGAGCGGATATCGTTATCTTCTAGGCACTTCCCCACCTTAAGATGCTTAAATGCTGCTTCCCACATTTCACAGATTTCAACCATGCATGCACTATCTATGGTATTGGCGCCTATTACGTCCTTGAATGCCCCATGCTAACGTCTCTTTCCCACCTCTTTATACTTGCATTCTTCAACGTTGCTTCTTTGAGTTTCTTTTGTCTGTAGCGTTCATAATTCTCTCCAATGTTTTTGCATAATGCCTTAAAACTCATTATTATCATAGCTGCTTTAGGTTTTCACATGCGCTCTTCTTACTCTCAACAACGCTCAAAAACTTTGAAAGCTTTCTTTCATCATCGATGTCCTCACCAACGGCTTTAAGTGAAATCACTTGAATTTCGATTCATGCATGATATGTTGGCTTTGAAGAGTTTAGCGGCGAATGCGTCGTACAAGAGTTTTTTCTACTATCTTAGGAGCTGCTCCGTGAAGAAGCCAATCATCTGAACCCGTTGAACTTATATTCTCGCCTATGACTGAAGCGTCTCTGAATAATATTGCAGTATCCATCAATATGTAGTTGACTTGATTCAGGTTTTTTTTATCACCGGGATTTCTCTACGATCATTGTCGATTCGCACTCTTCCGGTATATTGTATTCATGAAGAGTAAACGGTGTCGTTCTGCGAATCTGACTATCCCTACGCTACGCTCGTTCCTAGATCCAATACCGCGTCGACCGCCTCACCGTTCACTTTATTCAGGGAATGTGTCGATTATTGCGTCAAAATCCCACTGAACTATAATGTGAGTCGACCTTATTCACAGAGCCGCCACGAGATCAAAGCCCTCTAGTTCTTCACCTTGAACATGTAGGGTGGACGCATACGCTTGTATAAGTTTCAATGAATGCTCATTGTGCGTAGCTTTAGTTCCAGAACGGCTGCACATCGCGACAGAACTTCGTATTTTTTTATAACGGTATCATTTTTGGCTTTACAATAAATTCGACGCCTGTAGTTATTGCTCTTCTATCTGTGGCCTCCCTAAAGAGTACCCCTCCACCGGTACTTCATTTTGCTGGCAATTCCTTTGTCCTCATTGTCTCACAAATCGCGATAACGTTCGCAGTCTTCTTCACTTGCTGAAGATATATGTTCACTAGGACGTTCGTTGTTAAGGTTCTTGCATGGTGGGTGGCGACTGTTATACTTACGAGTCCGGCTTGGTTCAGTTGCCGCTCCTCCCTTACGCCGAAGTGTAGGTTTGTCATCGATCTCAGGGCAGTCTTCCACGCCCATCTCTGGTCTTTTCCTTTTATTAACAGTGTTTTCAGCGATAAGAGTTTTGAAGTAGTCAGTCCATTGAGCTTGCTAGTGCGGTCGTATCCTATGCCATAAGGGTAATTTTCGATCAGCGATTCGGAAGACCTGCTTTGATCTCGAAGCGTGCTCTTTTAGCCCTTTATTCAACTAAAGATAACCTTCCAGACAGAAGGTCATTTTCGGTGGACTGCACTCGGCGATCACGAGATCGTCATTAGGCATCTGTGACGTGAACATTTAAGGATTGATGTGCCATCAGTGAACTGAGCCACGCCTCGGTGAATCTCGACGTTAGATTGCTAGATTGTCGACGATTGCTTATTCAATTTATTCGCAGCTGATTGACGTGTGCTAGCTGTTCCCCTATCCTCAACCTGGAGGAGATACCCCAGATGGTTCTTAGCCGAATGAACTATGCCAACTCTCCTACCATACTGCATAATCCATCAACTTTGAATTCAATTATAGATATTTAAATAAGTGGAAAAATCCCAATACATTTTTACATCCGCGGAATTTCATTTTACGACGATTATAAATCTTTTGTGAAAGACTTATGTGGAACTTTTTGTTATTAATTTATGAACCCGGTCGGTCAGGAGAGTAAAAAGCACAAACGCATTTTGTGCCAACTTCCCTAGCGCGCTCTGTCAGTTGTTTACGAAATTATATTTCATTTGAAACTTGGAAGAACTTCGAAAAATTATCACTATTTCCTAGGCGATACTACTTATCTATTCAATACATATGCAAATAAGAATGATAGATATCAAGATTTCAACAAAAGTGACAATAAATTCATAAAAATCGTTTATAAAAAGTCAACGTGGAAGAAAAATTCTGAAAAATTCCTAAATTAATTTCAAGAAAAAAAATTTTTTTACAAATGAAAAATAAAACCCCATCTGAAATTTATTAGAGATCTTATTATATTAGATTTAGCATTTTATTTGTAATTTTTTTGCACATTATTCTTTTATAATTCATATATAATATCAGATGCATTTTTGTACTTAAAATCACTTCCCTAATGCAACATTCATCTTACTAATGCAGAGTTTTTTTTTGATGAAAATACAAAATTTATAACAAATAATTCCCCCTAATTTATTCTATCGTTTCTAATCTTTATATAAATATCGAAATTCTTAACGTTTAATCAATTCGATTTAAATATTTCTATTTTTATTATTATTTTATATTTTTGAGCAATAAGTATTTCCTGCCTTATAGTATTCCCATTGATGCGCTTAGCATCTCATCTAGAAACACCTTTTTTTAATCGACATAACTTCATTACTACTCTATTCATCCATAAAAATTGGTTACTCCTCAACAACCTTCTTATTTCCTTTGTTCCCTTATATCCTCCTCGTTCATCAGTTCAGCCATCAATAATCAAGTAACAAGCATCTATCGATTTTGATCTCTCTTTGTAGAACTTTTTTTGGTCGAATGATTTATTATTTATTATTGTGGGTGAAAAAGCATTTGATGAAATTAGCAATTATAAAATCTCCTTGATCGCTACTCCTTCAATTTTGATCTTGCTTTCGCTAATTTTTTAATTCGAATGAGAGCCGCTGAATTAGTTACATTCAATAAGATCAGCTAAGGAAAAAAAACGTAAAAAGTTCCCCCGCTGAGGTTTTCTATGATGGTACTCCATTTAGAAGAAAAAACATTGCGTGGAACTCCTAAAAACTCCGAAAAAAGCTCTGGATCCACATACTTCGCAACTTGCTATCATTCTACATAGAACATATGATATAATATACCTGTGCCCCTTGCGTTGAGCAAATCAGATTTACATTCCAAAAAGAAAAAAATTCGCAACCAATATTGTAATGAGTTGCTAATTTTGCACATTGCTTTTGAGAAACAATAATTTCGCCTCACAACTATTCATAATGACGGAAAAAATAAAGCGCTGTTGATTTATTTCTTGCAATATTACAATTATGCAATTGATTCACTGCAACTGCAAAGTGCCGTTAATTCTATGAAAGATCTAAACTAAGCTCGAGAATAGTTCTCGAGGATCAAACTAAGCTTGAGAATAGTTCTTGAGGCCCAAAGTAAGCTCGAGAATAGTTCTCGAAGTCTAAATTAAGCTTGAGAAAGTTCTTGAAGTCCAGACTAAGCTCGAGAATAGTTTCTAAGTCCAAACTACGCCCCAGAATAGTTCTCGAGGTCCAAAGCTCCAGAAAGTTCTTGAGGTCCAAACCAAGTTCGAGAATAGCTCTCGAAGTCTAAACTAAGTTCGAGAAAGTTCTTGAGGTCCAAGGTCCAAAATAAGCCGAGAATAGTTCTCGAAGTCTAAACTAAACTGGAAAATATTTCCCGAAGTCTAAACTAAGCTCAAGAATAATACTCGAACTTATGTGATCAAAAAGATTTGCAAAGCGATTCACTGCTGATAGCCATTTTGTACAACAGTTAATAGTAACTAACGCAATCGACTGATTATTGCATTTTGCATACTTATTGCAAACGTAAAATAAATTTATTGCAATATACTGCATTGCTTTTTCAAATCCTTTCATTCCTTAGCGATTTGTGGGGAGTTTTTTTCTTGAAACTTCGGCCTATATTTCTTTTTTTTTGCTTTTCATATACATTATGTCAAGGTCATTTTTGCAATGCATTGTCATATCCTCTATCAAGTTTGTATGGCCTAGAGTTCCCTTCATTCCTCCTTCCCCTTCCACAACTGTGCCAATTGTGCACCTTCCCTTTCAATCAACTAGAATTACCTAACTTAAGCAAATTTTTGCATAGATAAAGAAAGTGAAAAACGGAAATAAAGTTAAGTGTCAGGTTGATTTTTTAAGTTTAAAAAAAATTCAATTCATTTTCTTAAAATCTCCAATCTAGATGCTTGTGTGTGAATATTCTTCATCAAGCAATGGAAATCTTAAAATTTTTTAAAGCAAATCCCTAGCAAACTAAAATTTAACTTTAAAGACGAATAAAAATTCAATATATAACTGAAAAAAAATTATTTGAATATCCGAACAACAATCGCTATTATCGCCTCAACATTTACCCTAATGATTGCGCAAAGTCACATCTATAATTACTTATAATTTACCTCGATGTAGCATTATTACAGATAAATCTTCTCTAATGATAAGCTTAGCTATCTATTAATGTTAGAAATATTAAAATCAATTTTATTATTGCTTAATGATGCGCATCGACTAAATATATGTTTATCTTTCGTTCAGTAGATTTGCGGTTAGGGTATTCATCGTTTATAAATTCCTGAAAAATCATTTCTACAATAAAGGGAAGTTGGTCTGATCGATTCGCCTTAAGACTAATCGATGAACGCTTGCAAATTTACTGCAAAATTCATTTCAAGCTTCATTCATCTAGATTTTCAGTTCAATTTCTCGTTATCCTGACTTCCAGTTCTAGCTTGGGTTGTTTGACTTGCTAGTTCGAGCTTAGGTGACTTGGATGTCGAGTTCAAGTCTCAAAAGAGTATCTAAAATCTTCCAAGTTGAAGTGAATGTTGCAGCATTAGTAGTTTGATTTATGACTGCCATTAATTGAATCGAGTATGAGATTCACCGTCCTCAATAATGTTATCGCTGGCATTTAATGATTCAAAATATAAGATAATTATTTCATATGTCATATAAAATATAATTGATCTATTCATGGGTTAGTCAATATTGCATCATTACCTATAACTGTCCATAAGCTGTCACTAAATAACTGAGTCTAAGCTGTCATTAAATAACTGTCCCTAAGCTGTCATTAATATCCCCAAAGAAAACAATCAACTTTTAATTGGTTTATTTTTGGCATTTTTTACGCTTTCTGATAAACAAAAAAAACATTTGATTTAATGACGTCATTTAATTTATGCAAAAACTTGAAATTGGATTCAGATTTCGAAAAAAAAATCAGTGAAAAAAGTAAAAACTTATTTCGCAGATGGAATCTGAACCTACAACCTTCCGCTCTCCGGTTAGATATTCTATTTTTACCACGTTATTTTATTTAGCGCCTTAACATATGTTAATCTTGAATGTTATCTTAGTGTTTGCCAAAAAGTTGTCTCTTTGCCTAACTACATGTTTGAAGTTTCCATTGCAACACTATACTGGCCAATACTCCTTTCTCGATATGAGGCTAGAATTTTAAAATCACCGCCTCCTCTTCCCTTATACGCAAATTGATAACCCTTTATCTAGCGATATTTGAACAAGACTGCATATGCAAATCAGATTTAATAGTATATTATGCAATATTGCTGATATAATTCTAAAGTAAAAAGACCTATTTAATTAGTAGTGTTAGAGGGCTCATATTTTTTTCCACTATAGAAATTGAATAATATGCAAATTTTCAGTGTACTTTCCTAACTGGCTGTTTAATGCTATGGTGGCTATGTACTCTTCTTCAACGCAAATTTTCTTTCTATTCTTAGCAACTCAAATCCTTATCGCGTTCGCAAATCTACCATCCGGTAAGCAATTCATCGTTCGCTTTCCCTTTTCTCTTTCCCCTTCTCCCTCCCTCTCTCTCCCATTCACTTAAACACATACATATGAATCTTCTCTCTCCTAAGAAAGCGATTTTCATAGCATCCTTGCAATAGTTTCAAAGTATATTAATTGATTACTGCTAACTAAATTAACTTTATTGCATAATTTCTTTCGCAATTGTTTGTTGAAATATGATTCGAAATTTTACATACCCTACATATTTTCGAAATTTTTACCCCCTTTAAGTATACACCCTCCTCCCAATCTCTTCTAAAAAAAAAATTAAAGCTCTTGGAAAACAAGCCAAAACAACGGAAACAGCCAGGCAAGAATATTTCCTCGTTTCACTATGGGAACTGCCGAACTCGTAAGCCGCTGTGCAACACCACTACACACCTGTGCTTCCTGTGAAAGGGAATTATAGGTCATATAGGTGGAGATGTTGTTCTTGCCCAGATCCTCTACTTCCTCTCTCAATTTCAGATATTCGCGAACCTCAAAGAGTTCCACCTCAAAATTGAGTTCCATGAGTTCCACCTCAAAATTTAAATTGAATAAAACTATCTACAGCTCTAACTTTGGAAATTTATTGCATTTTCTTGTGAACTTATATTATTATTATTACTTAAGAAAGACTTGTGAACTTATATTATTATTATTACTTAAGAAAGACTTTTATTGAAGAAAAAAGATATACAAATTAATAGGAGAATAATATTTTCATTTTTAAAGATGTTTAATCACCTATGTTTTCATCCGGTATAGTAACCTAAAACTCGAATATTTTTTTCCAGAAGAAAAAGCATTTAAATATTCCGATATATACTTATTAACAATAAATTTAGAAGAATATGCAAAATAAATACGCTTATAATCGGGAGAATTCATCAAATGGAAGATATTTTTATACATAAAAATATCAAACGCTATATAAAGATCAAAATGGAAATGACATGATTCAAGTTTCTATAAATGTGAAAAACAAGTTGATCACGCTTATTAAGCTTACGTAATTGAATAACTAGGTAAGCCAACAATAGATTCAAGATTAGGGCAATTAATCGACGTGACAACTAAATCGCATTTCTATTATAAGTAATTTTCCTCGCAAATGGTTGATATAGGCAATTTCTTACTCATTACTTACTTTAAATTCAATTGTAAAACATTCAAACAAGGAAGTAGTAATTATTACCGTGAGATATGATATCATATAAGTTAACTTTTTAACATCTAATTCGAATAGATTAAATTATAGATAAAAATTTAAATAACTTTATTTAACTTCTAACCTAATAATAAATAACCGTACTCTAACCTATTCAATAACAAATAAATAAATAAATTTTTTTTTTCTTTTTACATATATATATGCATTATTTGCATATTGAAAAATTTGAATAACAATAAAAAACATATAATTTTTGAAAAAAAAGACTCCATCTTAAATAGGGCTGACTCTTTTTGTTTGACATTCGAATGAACTATACTAGTTTTTGCCTTAATTGTAAAATTCGAACAACTGATACAATATTCATCTATTTCTGCTTTAAATCATCAACGAAAGAGCATCCCAGCAATTTTTTGCAGTGCAACTACAATTAATTTTATATTAATGTTACAGCGCAATAGCAGAAAATATTACAGCACAATATCCATCATTCATAACTGAAAGCTTTTCGAATTTTCAAGGCATTTATGTATTAATAAATTTTCCTATGTCAGCGTTTGAGAATAGCAAATTTTATTGTTCGACTATCGACCTATGGCCAACAAATATGACACAGCGCTTAGATATTTCCAATTTACCATAGCAGTCATTCCAGCAGGAAAATTCAACATTTACCCCCTTCCTCCTCCCTTCTCCATCCCCTTCTTGAAAAACAATCACTAAAGAATTTAACGATAAAAAGCTCTAAGCTTTTGGCCAAATTTGGCCAAAAAGCTAGAATAGGACATAATTTCTGAATTAAAAAAATATGACAATTATTTGACCATTTTGTCCAATCAAGTCATTGAACTCATCGAATCCTAACTATTTTCTTACAGATGGTTTTCGATTACCAAAGAATCAACAAGTGCGAGAACGTCGAAATTCGTTACTCTTTTCGAAACTTCATCGGCGTACGATTTGGCCTTACCTTTCGAATCACATCCGTTCATATTACTACAGCCGCATTACCCCATATATATCATTTCTATGAATAGCAACAACATTGTTGGTGGTCTCATTTTGTACATAAACGATTGCAACAATAATTGCAATACTCATTGAATGCAATTGCAATAAACTTGATATCGAATTAATTGTTAATGTTTTGTTGTTGTTTATGCAATGAATATTGCAAATTTTACAAAATTTATTTCAATATGCATAAATAATCCACTATGAATTATGGAATATTTATGCAATAGGTTTTACGTGGGAATTGGCACGAATCCAATTCCTGCAAAAAAAAGAAGTGAAACGAAACAATTTTCTTGCAAAAATTGAAATGAAAAAATTCGCCAAAAAAATAAAATGAAAATCTAAAAAATCGTAGCCAATTTTAAAGATCTATGAATCTTTAAAGGTTCATAAGTAACCGGCAAAAACAATTGCCTAAAACCTATTTTCTCTGAACCTCGTTACCTTTTCAAGTGGTGAATTTATTTATTTATTTATTTTTTTGAAAAACGAAATAATTCAGCAAGGCTTATTCAGCAAATCAACCTACATCCGTACTTATTAATGCAAACTTTATGGGTATTTCTTGATGAAGATCTTCAAAAGCAACCCTTATGTTACATTGCCTTAATATAGACGCTTCCCAAGAACTGGAACTACAATTCCGGAAAAATACTAGGATTCCTGAAACGGAATTTCAACGTGCAGTATTAATTCTAAAATTCCCAAAACGTAGCGCTAAGTTATCTGAGTCGTCGTCGTTCGCATTACATAAGATATTTAGACATGCGTAAAAATTTTGAATTTCACCATGACAAAAAAACTATATATATATATATATCCGCTGCAAAATCCTCCTTTATATATATATACGGCGAAGTTTAAGTCAGTTTAAAACATCATTAATAAATAAAAGCGACCATAAAAAGTAGCGATATGGTAGCTTCATCAAGCTTGAGTTCGATTACGCACCCATAATTAATTACAGCCGCATTTAGCATTGACTACGCTTCAAATATTTTCTTCAATTATTAGCACTGAATATGCACTAAATATAAAGAAATAAAATTATTTGAGTTCTGATCCACTAACACCTAAGTAAGATGTTGATCACCTCTCTCCAAGAATTGCCATCTTAAATAAAGTTTGCAACTACTCACAACCATTACCCGCATATTTCCTCATTTGCATATACTCTGAGAGTTAATAAAAAAAATGTCCTTATCGACTGCGTTTGTCGATTGAAATAACAGTGATTCATACGAAGAAATTCCATTAAAAGCAATATTTCACACGGAAATTAATCAAAAAAATCCAAAAAAAAGCGAGAAAAAAAACCTCCGCAAAAATTTATTCACATAGTAAAATAATGCTGCTATAAAGTAAAGATACAAAACGCTTTTGGATCATCAAAAAATAAAAATTCATGCAAAATAGTTTCAGCGTTGACATATAAAATGACGCCGTTATGTAAATCACTACTTAACACCTCATTCTAAACAAAAGGTAAGCGCCGTTCCACCTGGGCCACCTGTCCAGGTGGTCCAGGTGCATTTCACCTGGACTATTTGATGGATCTAGCCTGCACAGAGTACTCAGCACTAAAATGCACTCATTTGTTCTGTTCAAAAGAGTAATATTCTTCTACTCAATTAAGGAACAGTGCCTTCATGACCGGTTCCTAACTCGACTGGAGGAAGTAAATTATTTTAGGTGATGTAGGTGGAAGTAAAATCAGCACACCTGGCCAGTGAACATCAAAAATAACCGCATCTATCACTTAGCCAAATGCAACTTACCTCTTCAGTCTTAGCGTAATTTTATTCTAAGCTTGATTAGCACTAGCAGCGTTGGTCTCCCTCTCCCCCCTCTCCCTCCTCCAACCTTCCCCTCTCCTTTCTCCATATAACCATCCCACCTTCATGCTGTAAAATAAATACGAACATTATACAACTGGAATATTGGTAGCAAGTATAATCTCGTTGATGATTGGTTCAAGTGGACCTCTCAACTGTCGTAGAACACCAATTGGGCACTCCGAACTCGCGACTATATAAACGGTCAACGGTTTCATATTCAGCACAACCAATTCAGTGTTCTCGTAACTGTAACAGTTTAACTATTGCTTTAATAATGCTCAAAATTTAGGCAAATTTCTGCTAAGTCAAAACTAACTAAAATTAGTCAAGAGACGGCGGCAAACTATTCACTTAAAAATATTTTCTTAATGATTTCTGAACTCGCCATATCTAAATTACCGGCTTAACGCGTTGCGCACTTAGCCATTTTGGATTGTTCATATTTTTGAAAGCATTTCACCTTCCGCTTCTCTAGCTCATTTCTTTAACCTCTTGTTGCTTTGAGGGATTTTCGAGTTCACTGTGCCGTTCTATAACTATTTAATACCAGCACCACCATTGGCTAAAATATCCATCAGCAGAGTGGAATATTCGCCGTCTCACACTAAGTTCGGATATCGATGTACCGACAATGGCAAAGAACCAGCCGAAGGTGGAGAAGGTAGAAAGGGAGCTGAGGAGGTGGGAAGGGAGGGAGGGAGAGGTTATACAGGACAAGACCATCTAGAAAACGAAGATGGTTATGACATGAGGTGGAAATGGGCAAATATCATTCATAACCAAGAGAAATACCGACGATTGAATTTAGAGTGATCAAAATGTCAACAAAGAAAAAACATCGACAAGAACTAACCAAAATATTGCTGTCTTCTGCTCGCCCATATTTAATTTTGCTGTTTGTTCAACGGCCAATTGATAACTGTTTATTAACTGTGTTCGATTACGTAGATCTTCCCCTTAAAGTTAATCAACTATTGATAATATCAATCACAAAACAAAATTCAATTTGAATGATATTTCAGCTCTAATCGAAGAATTAGGAAAGCACGCCACAAGAAGTGCAAAATTGTGCTTTTTATGAATCCTCAAATCTCCAGTACATCTGCAAGCTCTGTTCTAAATCGAGACTAAAACAAACCAACTACAAAGATGACACCTAAAGCACAAGGGACCCACTGCGCCATTGGTGACGCTAACTAAAAAGAGATCAACGAACAAGCTAAAGGAGGATGAGTCTGCGAAGAAATGCATTCCTTTGAAAGAGGTCTTAAGAGTAAAGGGAAGGGAGTGATCCTAGGGAACCAACCAGGGAGGTACTATGGCCTATACGGGCAGGTGCTACTTACAGATCCCTCTGCCTCCATCTTACTCAAAAGAAACAGGCAAAAATGGCAGGTAAATCGAAATAAACCAAAGCGATGTGAACACCATATTTTTAGATATACTAAATCAATGATCTATAAATTGCCTCTCTCATTCTACTTAAAGATGCAATAGCAAAACGATGAGATGAAGATGTTATCTCAGCCATGATGGTATGCCTCATTTCGAATTATTATCTAAAAACGATAATAAATGGGAAAACACGCCAGATATGCTTACACATTATGCGCTTTTTGCATCTTCCTCAAATCGGCTGCTAGCTTCCTAAACAACCAACAAAATAATAAATCAAAATTTGCTTTCAAACCTTGGACTAGTCTGACTGCCCCATAAATTACCCAAAAGAGATCTCCCTTGCTGCATACCTGATCATAAAAAAACATACAGGAATTTTTGACATCTTTAAATGAATTTTATTTCGTTTATTTATTTACTTATTTATTTGAAGCTGACAATCGAAGTAAAAATGCAATAGAAAAAATCCAGTTGCATTAGGAGATCAAGCCACAACACTTCCCCATTCTAACTCCAACAGTTCCCGAGTTGAAACTATCAAACAAACGGACATATACACACATATATTAGACATAACATTACCATAACGCTTCGCAGAATGCACTGAAAAAATTGGACAAATATAGTGCATAACAACAGATAAGAATCAATAACAAATAAGAAAAAAAAAAGAAAAAGAAACCTGAAGATTCACTCACACCAACGATGGGGACACCTTCTTTGTCGGTGACAAATATATGTTGTATACCTGCTGTATCACGCAATATCGCTTGTAATGAGCGTGAAATTTCCATCCTTCTTAGCCGATTTAAACTAAAAACAATGACCTATTTATGCAAATTCGTTAAAAATATTCATCTATTTATGCAAATTAGATACCTTTACGTACCAAATTTATATAATTAGAAACATGTGAATAAAAATGCATCTCCAAAATAACATAAATAAAATATTGATGCACCAACATATACATTTAAATCATAGAACACTTGTATTAGTTCCTCTTCTGCTAAGGAGGAGATGGTATTTAATTCTCTGCTCATCCCTTTTTCGCTAACGAAGAAAACTTGTCCGATCCTTTCCTCAGTCAACTTCTATCATAAAAATTAGATGCAATGAAACGGAAAATAAATGAATAAGTAAATGTATAAATATATAATTAAATAAACGAATAAATAAATAAATAAATAAATAAATAATAAATAAATAAATAAATAAATAAATAAATGATAGAATATTGCAGTAATAAATAATCCCTACTCTTATAAAGTTTTATCATAAACTCTGCGGAAATAACTTCAGGTAGTTCCAGATCTAGACAAAACACGCTTATAAAACCAACCTAATTAAAACTTAATCAAACTTTATCTCGTTTCCCAGCAAAAAAACCTAAAATAAAAAATAAAAAATCCTAAACTGAACTCATTCGTTATCGTTGCATTAAATCTCCCACTGAACGATTCAAACGTTTTTGCTGAGTGTTACATAAATTCGCTTCAAAATGCAGTAATTGATCTTTACAGCTGAATATTATTCGCATACGTTTAACAGCTAAACACCGTAAGGGAGAAACGAAGGACCACCTAACGCAATGTTATGACATATCCCCACAAATAAATAGAAAACAATTGAAATATAGTGGATACGATCCTAGATTAAAGGTCATAATAGGTGATTTGATCAACTAGATCGATCGATTTGCTGTGGTAATGGTATGGCATAAACTTTGAAATAAAAAAAAAATAAAAATTTTTGGCTTAGAAGAAGATAAATCTAAAGGAATAAAAAAATCAAATTATAAAGTTGCGCAAAACTTTCGTTTTTTCTTCGAGGTTTTTTCAAAATTTTTTTTTTCAATTCCATTTTATCTTCGTCATTCATAAAGCTGTTAGAGCGATATAAGAACTTTTAATCCATATTCCTCCCCCCCTCCCTCTCCCGCACCCCCCTCCCCCAATTCGATTTTCAGAAATTCATGTATATTTTATGCGACCGGTCGTTTTCTCCATAAGAAAGGTACCCAGTTAAGCTTGTGCCACTATTTATGAATTGCAACACGCAAAACCACCGTTCTGAAAGTTGCATCTGGCGCAAAAAAAAGCGCAAATCCTGCCAGCCCCCTGGCGCATTTTCCTGCTTCTATTAATTGGTTATTGCTTTTAAAAAAAAAGTTTCATAGTTTCATCACCGTGTTGGCAACAACTCCCTCGAATGATATCCTCAATCATTTGTGCTCCAACTGTGTGTCACATTTGAATCACGAATTTCGATAGTACGCCTCAAAGCATCGATGCTATGTCCGCTTGGAATCCACATAAAATGTATTATGCCAAAGCTTCTGCGTTCAAATCAACCCAAGGCGCAAATGTCAGGTGGCCCACGAACGCTTCATAGAGCAGCTCACTATCAAATCAACAGCAAAAATGGCATGTACTAATAGACATAATCTCGAAGGAATGTATGTATATATTCCCATAGGATATTAAACCATCTGGAGATCATATAATCGAAGGCAAAAATTAAAAAAATTTACTTTTCCAATACTTCGAAAAATTGAAATAATTCGAAATAATCATAGTTTCTAATTTTAAACTTTTTAATAAAGTTTATATAATGTGATCCAGTCGGAAATATTCATCATCATATAATCATCTATCTATCTATCAAACTTTTTCCACTAAAATTTTTTTCAACCTCTAAATTTTCAAATTTTTTCAATTTTTTCAAGCGAAATTTTTAAGAAAAATATCAAACTTTTCAAAGAAACCTCTAGATAATTAATAAAAACCTCGTTTCAACTAGTAACCCCTATTGATGAGATGAACTATAAAAAATAAAAGCACTTCAATAAGCATCACATTTATTCAATCAAATAAAGCAGCACTATTAGCGCTCAATTCAGAATATACACGCCAACTAATATTTCAATTTCGACAACAATATTCATTAATACAAATAAGCGACGAACGATTCGAATAATTATAAAAATAAAGATTTTTTTACTCATCTATATTTCAATTTTTTTCTCAATTGTTTATTCTTCAAAATAGTTTTTATGTGATTATCTACATTAAAAAAAATTTTTTTTTCATGATTAAATTCGCTGAAAATTGTACAAAATTCTTTCTCATTTTTCAATTCATTTCATTCCACTCCTCCCAATTCCCTCCTCCCAACCCCTTCAACCTTGGAACTTTATATTATTAATAGCTTATGTCGGCAATATTTAAGCACACAACACATCGAAACAATACAGCAAGCATTCAAATAGTAAAATCAATCACTGTTGAGCAGACACAGAAAATTTTTTTCATGAGAGAAAATGCGGCACAAATAAATCGCATATGCAAATATAGAACGTACAAAAGCGAAACAAAGTTTCTAAAAAAGACGCTCCAAATGTGGAGTCAATTTCTGAGAAAAACGCTCCAAGCGGAGTCAATTTCTGAAAACGACGCTCCAAGAAGAGTCGATTTTTGCAAACGACATTCCAAAGTGCAGTCAATTCTTCAACGGTCATAGTGTTCGCCAATTCAGATCCTCACAACAGGTATCTCCAAAAGTGAAAGGAGAGGGGCTATAATACCTTGCTACGATATCTGTGGATCGTTACTGAACTTATTCCTACTTCTAGCCTGATTGCTGAATATAGTTGAACATTAACCAAGTTTTCCCTAAACTTCATAACATAATTCAATTTACATTTTTTTATTAAGAATATTCGTGAAAATATGAAAAATTTTTCGAGTAAAACATAAACCCAATGAATTTGACCATATAAAAATTCCCCTCTTCGAAGAGTTCCCCATTTTATCGACTCCAGCAAATCGCCGTTCTACATTTTCCCCTCAAGAAGATACCATTTCTTACCCATAACCAATAATCAACCACAAATTTAGAGTGAAAAAAAAACCGATATGCCTATACTCTCAGTCCCCCTCCCCCTCCTTCCTATCCCCCCCCCCCTTCTGCCCCCTCCCTTCAACCTAAAATATTTAAAACACGCTATCGTTACCAATGCTAAAATTTATAATATTTCACTATAGCGCTTTTGATTTACAAAGTATGCAATTACACAAAAAGCTGCAGTACTATTCAAGTATAATGAAGTAATCAAATTCAATTGATTCCATATTTTCATTTCCATTATATAAATCAAATCAAAAAAAAACAATTCAAAATTTCGGTAAATTTTTTCTATTCTTGAATAATATCGGGAAAAAAAAACTTCTATGAATATCAAATATTTAAGCGAATAATTTTGAAAGAAAAAAAAATAAACTAATAAACAAAAAAAACTTTGGAAAAAAAATAAAAATAAAATTAAATATGCAGATGAAAAAGCAAATAAAATGATTTTAAAAAAATGTTATGAAAAAAAGATTGCACAACAAACAGATAAGTGCCATTAAGATGAGATCTCTTCCTTAGACAAATATTCGATCGATTAAAATCAAAGGAACGTTTATTTCTCCCACTTAAGGGGGCAACGATTCATTAAGGGTCTTCCTGAAATGCCCATATATAAGAAGAGGGTGAAAAGAGCGGAAATTCTTTGTGCTATCATTAAAATGTGCTTTCCCGATTTATTAAAACGAGATAAATTCAATGAGATGCACAGAAGGCAGAGAAATTTGCATCGACTAGGTATAAAAAAAAACTAAAAGAAACAAATAAATAATACTTCATTGAACAATACACTTATAAATCTTATAATAAGAAAGCTGAGCAATATTGGCATTTGAAAAATAAAACAAAATAAAATAAAATAAAATAAAATAAGAAAAACTCAAACCAATTGATAAAAAAAGAAAAAGATTTGATAAGAAATTATTGAAAATATGAGAGACGATAAATGAAGTGAAGAAAAAAAAACATACAAGTTGGAACATCGAAAAATAAAACTTGAAAAATGAGAAAAAAAGGAAAAAAGAGGAAAAACAATAATCAGAATTATGAGTCGAAGCAATGATCTTGAAAGATCAGTCGTACATAAGGTTTGTCCATACATAATAGTGATGTACAGAATGGACATACTGGATGAAAGCTATTTGTTCCATGCGGTAGTGGAATTCTTGACCAATATCTGAAATTATGCAAATTTTAAATTTCAAATATTTTATATTCAAATTCACGTAACAAATTATATAACTTTCAGCAAAAAAAAAATTCAATTTTTTCAGGAATTATTCAACTTTTCGGTAAAAAATTTTGTGCTGCAAAATTTAGCGTCAAGAAATGCACGTCTTGAAGCGAAATTAAGCTTTCTGTACTTAACATCTCAACAACTGCACCCACCCCTCTAACCTTCTGCAAAAGGTTGATTTTCTAATTCAGTCGGCAAAAAGGTTGCTGGGTGGGGTGGGGTTATAAACTGTGTGATACGGTAAGCAGATTTATGACACTCTCATAGATAAATAAACATATATGTCAAAAAATAAGTAAATAAATAAATAAATAAATAAAAATTCTAACCTAACCGTAGCCAAAGAGCAGACATGTCCACAAGGATTAAAAGCATAATCGAGTGCACCCGAATCGAGATGGAATGCCGATTCCATACCCATTATCAATTGAATCACTTTCGATGAATCCACCAAACATATGGGGCATTTATATGATGGACAATTACTTACGTTATTTAATCCCCAAGTATGTTTGCCTTGTACATGACCACAACCGAGATATACCTATAATAATCGATATTAGTTTATTGATTTTTCATTTTTTTTATTATTTTCATAAATTTTATAATTTTTTATTTATTAAAAAATTTGTCTGTATATAATCTGTATATAATAATAAAAATAACAATAAATATTAAAAAATTTTACAACATTATAAAAATTCATGAAATCATCGGAAACCACCTGTTTCTTTTTGGTATCATTTAAAAGTTACGGATGGGAGTTCGCCATGGATAGAAGACACAATTTCTTGGCCAATATGAAAGAGGAGAATAAACTAAGAGAAGGAAGGAGGATACGGAAAGAGAAACGAACATACTGTCGCGAAGATACGCGAGTGAGTTACATGGCTGCTGCAGACAGTAAATCAAACTGTGTCTCAACGCGGTGACTAACAGAACGATCTAAGGTGACCTCTGGCTGTAGCGACTATATTGTCTTACTCAAGTGGCGTTGCGGTCGTGTGTAGGCGTAGCGGGTTTGCACTTTTCGTTTGTTGTTTTTTTTTCTTGAATTTCAACTCGATTCTCATTGTTGCTTGTTGGTAGCTTCGAAGTTTCGCGATCTCGTCATTAGCTTTGACGTTTTGCATTCTTCTTGCCATTTGTTCGTACTTCCTTTATGAGCTCATCACCAAAAATCACCTCGTTGGGCTCAGGTCAAGTTTTATGATGATTGTATAATTGTCTTTCGATTACGTCGCGTTTTTGCGTTGTTTTTAAAGTAAGCCAAAGGTTTAGTTACCCAAGTTTGAGGTGTCGGGCGATCGCAGAGCAAAGAGGTATCCCCCGAACCGTGTAAGCAAATTTGAGACGAGCCAACCAGGAGGTTGGTAAAGATTTGGCTGGAAAAAAAGGAAAGGGAGCAAGTGGACAAGCCCTCGTCAAATCAGGCCAGTTTCTTTACTGTGACCAGTTGTAATTGACCCAGTGTGTTCTCGATAGCTGCGAGCCCGGCAGAGAAGTCGGCAAGCAGAAAGAGAAGATTCATCGACAGCGCGACAAAAGCAAATTGCGGTGAACAACAGTCAACCGCATGAGTTAGGCTAAGGTACATTGATAACCTGATAACCTGGTGTCGACACGAAAGCAATCGCCCGACACCTCGTGTTCCGTGTGGTTTGTGTTGCGCTTCATTGTATTGGGCCCTGCCACAGTTGGCAAGAGGTGCCACATTCTAAAGTTGTATCCCGCTCTTAGCGCCTAATATATCGCTCAAGTCGCCCAACCTGCCTACCATCAAAGTTGCTGTTTTGATTGTAATTGTTTCGTTTATTGTTTTGATATCGCCAGTTTTGTAACAAGCCTGTGCAGCTTGTCAGTCTTACTTCACGTGCATCGTGACCTTAACTCTGTTAATCTGTTTTCTGATAAACCGTCGATCCTTCCGTTCTGTTTTCTGTTGTCTACATACGACCGTCAACCTCGTTTGTTCAGACACATACCCCCCCCTCCACCCCCAAAACCCCACAAGAAGGAATCGAAGACAGTTTTTCAGTCGTTTTTTAATGTCACGCCCACAAACTAAAGTGGAAAAGCAAAAGAATTTTACTTATATTGCCTACGCAATCCTATAATAAGGAAATATTCGTTAATTTCTACAAATTAGAATAGCTGAGAAAAAATATGAAACCAAAAAAAAGTGATCAATAAAAATAGATTAATATAATCCTAAACTATAACTTGATATATCGTCGAAACTATGAAGAGATTAGCAATACGGGAGGTAATATTTCAATAAAGAAACAATCAAAACGGCTGAAATCTGAATCTATTCTCTTCAATGATATATAATTCTCAATAAAGCAAAAAGCAAAAACAAAAAAAAACAAAACAAAAACAAAAAAATATATTTCGATAACGATAAAACAATTCAACTTACATATGGTTGCCTCGAAGAGCTGCATGTTTTTGCGGATTTTTTACGCGGTATTATAAGTGTATTCAAATTTACTGGACATTGTGGTTTACCGGCATTTAATTCATCCAATCTGTAAGAAAAATTAATTTCTGTTTAAATAAAGCGAAAATTATGTAAATCTTGGATCAAAGATCATGATCCTTCAAGCATTTTGGATCATAGTTTATAATATATATTATAATAGTTTATAATATTATTAAAATAAACTTTGAAATTTTTATTGCAACTGTTTTTAATAACTGTATTAAAGAACTTCCCGCCGCCGTAACCTTATTGTCGCGGGTTGACGCTCATGTGTAGGTGATGGAAAAACCTCCTCTCTCCTCCCCCCCCCCCCCCCCCCCCCCCTCCCCCCCCTCCCCCACTCCTCTTTAATCACATAAGGAAGAAAAAAGCAGAGCGATTTTATCAGTAAATTAATGCAATTTTTCGCCTAATTTTCTTGGAATCAATGCGAGGCAAACTATACCAGTACTAAAAGAGATATCAACCTTATCTTATATTCTTCTTCGTTTCCTATGAATACACAAGCAAAAGAACAATATTCACCAAATAAACGATGAATTATGTCGCGTTAACCCGCGAAAATAAGGTTAGGGCGGCGGGAAGGTCTTTAATACAGTTATTAAAAACAGCTGCAATAAAAATTTCAAAATTTGTTTTAATAATATTACAAACTATTATAATATACAAATATACAACAAATAATGTAAAAATAACAATAAAAATGAGCGATCATTCAATAATAAACTAGAAATTTTCTGCAGATTGCGCTCTTTATCTTTATTACAGATCATGGTCAGCACTGTCCACTCCACTACAGATCATGGTCAGCACCGTCCACTCTACCGCACATCGTGGTCAACACTGTCCACTCTACTACAGAGCATGGTCAGCACCGTCCACTCTATTACAAATCATGGTCAGCACTGTCCACTCTACTACAGATCATGGTCAGCACTGTCCACTCTATCACAAATCATGGTCAGCACTGTCCACTCTATTACAGATCATGGTCAGCACTGTCCACTCTATTAAAGATCATGGTCAGCACTGTCCACTCCGAGGAAAAAGACAAAACCACACAATCACCGAATAAACAGCAATAAAACATAATAATCCTGTTAAATTAACTGCAAATTAGTCACCTCACTTCCAACTCGACTCGAGAGGGACTCTTCGATAAACCTTCTGCTGTCCGCCATAACAATGTCGCACCACATAGATCAATTAAGGTCCCATCCTGTAAATCAATTACCTACATCTACACGATTTAATAGAAATTAATGAACTATTTGTCGTCAACTAAAGTAGGTTAGTTAATTGCCAATCTTCAATATCGAATAACTAGAACGCTCTCTAAATGCCGCTCGATACTGAAATGTAACCTGATCGACGATAGTAAAAACTCTGAGAAATGCGTAAAGGAAGAAGAGAAAGCAAAATGAATGCAACGCATAGAAGCAAACACTTAAGATATATCCACATATAATTTAAACGCCTAATCATAAGCAACTTAAAAAACAACTGACCAAGAAAGTTGACATTCACTGACCAAAAAAGTGGACATTCACTGACCAAAAACGTGGACATTCACTGACCAAAAAAGTGGACATTCAGTGACCAAAAACGTGGACATTCACTGACCAAAAACGTGGACATTCACTGAATAAAAATGTGGACATTCAGTGACCAAAAAAGTGGACATTCACTGACCAAAAAAGTGGACATTCATTAACCAAAAAAGTGGACATTCACTGACCAAAAAAGTAGACATTCTACCTTTTCTTTTTCTAGAATATCTCATCCATCACAGAGACCGTCAACAATGATTTTAAATTCTAAAACAACAAGAAAGCTGAAATATTTCCTTTCAGTGAAGTCGCCTGAAAATTCCGCTTTGTCTATTAAAACCTAAAAGGATCTAGCAAGAACTGCAATATACATCGTATCTCTCTGTTTATAAGCTCCCTTATGAGCTAGTTTTCGAAAGTATCTATTTTAACGGTGCAAATAAAACTGTAAACGCTAGAAATCCTAAAGCTATATAAATATAAATATAAACATAAATATAAACATAATAATAAATCCCCGCACAGCACTTCAAGGTCTTTTTTCCTCCACCTTTCGCCATATGCAAGGTCTTTTGGTCGTATCTTTCGCCATTTCTATTCGTTAACTTTTTGTAAAGAATTCTCGAAAAAATACAAAAATCATGAGTACCTCCCCCTCCGATCTCCATATCTGAAGCGGGGGGAGGGGGGGGGAGGGGCGAGGGGAAACAAAGGCTAGCAAAACTTAGGCATTTCATAGAATCATGAGAATAAAACGACTTGAAGACGAGCACCTCAACTATAAAATCTATGATCCAAGCATAACAACTAATAAAATCACTCTCAGATCGAAGATTGGTAATCTCTGCAGTGCATAAATCCACTCCCTTTATATATAAGAAACCTCAAACAAACCTGTTCTTGAAGTGGATGTGGATGTAAAATAAGAATTCCATTCGTTGTTAAACCATCCACCTCACCATTCCTTTTTGTCCACTTAGTTGCCTTCTCCTATAAACATTGCTTCCTTTAGAACAACAATTGAAACAAAACCTATTATCAACCGACATCGAATCGGTATAACTCAAAATGTTGACCTATGCGATGAATTGAACATAAATACTTCATGCAACAATCTGAGGTATTAGCCATTCAATCATAAACCCACATAAACTTCCGGTACATTTCAGTGAACGTTTTACAAACACCTAAATAAACCTTAACATCTACACCTCCATCACCGTCCGGTTTTTGATACCTGTCTCCCCATCTACTTCAATCAGCACACCTGTTTTCTTCCTGACACCTACCTCTCTATTTACTTAACCGGTTACACCCTTATTTTTTAAAGGAATCAACTAAAGAACTATGAAGCAATCATTAAGCAACCACCAATCCCAAAAACTAATAACAATTCCCTTATAATCGACAAAGCCGAACCTGCATGAATGGGTCTCTATCATATTCCCCCGGAAACGGCAAAAAAATTATATTTGCTCTCACGGGAATTTCGAGAGGTTTGGTGCCGTTTCCTTTTTTCTCTTTCTTTTTCCTTGTTTTTTTTCATTTATAAATTATCTTGCAGACACCCGACTATGCTTTTATTTATTCGTTAGTAAAGAGTTTCAAATTCGCATCTTTTTATGAACAATAATATTCACTCATTATTGAAACAATAACCCATATGAGAAGCAATCTCATCACAAACTTTTCAACGTTATCCTTATTACCGCAATCATAAAAACTAAATAAAATCTATTACTCACTCCGAGAAAAATATTTCTGGAAGCGTCGAATCCAGCCGCATAAAGACGAGCTGTATGTGGCTGTTCTCGATCAATCAATATTCGGCACGCATATCGACTAATCGTTGATGAGATTGGTCGTTGACCGATCACCTCACCACCATTGAGACCACCGTTTGGAGCACGTAAGAGGCGCTGCACCGATATGTTGTTGCCAGCTTAAAATATAAGAAATTCAAAACCAACTGAACTATACTTTCTAAAAACATAAAATAAAGTAACTGTGTCGTGTCTGACTGCTTGTCTGTATGTGTCTGCCGGCAATTTATTTACACCCTCTCCCCTCTCTAGAGTACACTTCTTTGGTTCGCAAACGAATTCGCATATCTAATACGACGTCAATCGAACTCCCACGCATTCAGTTGTCCATCATTTTTGACTGACAAGCACGCAATAGCATATCATGGGAATATAAAAATGATAAAATAGAGAAAAATCTAAGCAAAAGAACACTTCAGTGATTGGTTGTGACAGCTAAGATGAGTGAAAATGGTTTAATTGAACAAAAAAAAAAGAAAAACAGCTAAAATCTGATGTGAATGCAAGAAAAAAATTTTTATAAATTCATAACATAAATATTTCAGCTTCGAAAAAAAAAACATTTTCATGAATAAATTTGTAAAATGCAAATAAAAATGCTGGAATTATTCCAACTTTCTTCTCAAAGATGGAAAATATTTCATATTACCTCAAGGATCTAAAAAAAATCGCTTGAGATAATCTGGAAAATAAAATAAACGTAAATGAAAAGTTCGCAGATATTAGTGGGAAATTTCAAGATCAAACCATCACAATGCAATCAGAAGAAAAACACCTTATCGATTTATACCCTCAGGTGAAAAGCAATCGATTCTCATTAAATAAAAAAAAACAAATACGATATACTATATGCAATCGGTCTGCCGACATAGAAACATCCGACAACCAGACATCAAACGACACGCAGATATCCGATGGTCAAACATAAAAAAAGTAAATTCCCGCAAACATTGTACCACATCAACAATCCAACATAAGTGAACAAAAGGTGACTAGAGCTCGACCATGATACGAAACCAATAGTAATCCCGCAACTTCATTCGTAATAAGTATAGTCGTGGTGCGTTCGCTGATTACCTTTCGGCAGAGATCGATCCCATCCAAGAGCATATTTCTAGAGAAAAGTCTCTATAGGTTACGAAAATATACGAAAAAAAACTTAACACCTGGAGACAGAACAACATTGGAACCAGCAGCGAGCCATGTATCCACAATTGTAAAATCAATTTGCTCCTCAGAGGATCGTCCAACCTGAAAAGGTAAAAATTAAAAAACGATTGCCGCAAACAATGGAAAAAATTTCACTCGACAATAAAAATGAGGATTTTCCAATTGCCACCTCTTTCTTCAATTACTTCTTTCTTGCTTGAATATAAATAACGATTCTCGAATTTACTAGCAAAGGCATAGCTAGTGCTAGTGCCGAACAAGAAAGAGGGTGGGAAGGGGGAGGGGAGGGGAAGGGAGAGAAGGGATGAGAGAAACGGAGGAGAGAAGGTAAAAGAAGAGAAAAGGAGAATAGGAAGGGATGATATCCCTGCGCGCATCATTCTTTTGGATGAGACGTAGATGAAATTTGAGTGAAAACCAAGAGTTGGACCGGATTTTCGAGATAAAATTTAAATTTTCAAAGAAAAAAAAACTTCTCAACTGTAAACCAAACAAAGAGCCAAAAGCGCTCCTCCCCTCCCTCCTTTACCCTACCCCGTGTGTTTTTCTTTCCTCACCCCCCGGGGAATTCTTTTCTATGTGTTCCGCCGGTTACAGGTAATATTTGGCTGCGATATCAAAAAAAAAATATGAGTGACGAAAGGATTTTGCTGTTCGCTTACATCATACTCCAACAAAGGCTTAAAAAATAATAAAAAAAACTTGATATTCGATGGTCTACAATGAAGAAAAACTTTTTTTTTGCAATAAAAAGAAATAATCCAGAAATCAAAATATATTCAAAGAAAAGCGATCAGCTAAAAGAACGCTAACTTAAAACATTTTAAAAAATTAACCTAAATATAGATAAAATTAGATGTGAAATATTAAAAAAAGCACAAACCTGAAACATATCTTTAGCTTGGTCGGGTATATATTCCACAAGAACTGTATGAGTTCGATTATATGAGTAGGAAACAACATGACGTGAAGAATCGAGAACCGCCTGGAATGAAATATTAGCAAACTAACTTCAAACAATCGAAACTCCAACCTTTAAGTTGGCATTTTCATTCTATTATTTAATCGTTGTTGACTCTATGAGAGACATAAGTTTTAAGATTTTTATAAGGTTTAAAATCAAACCTTTTTAAACTTCAAAAATAAAACTTACATCTGCCTAGATATAAACTTTATTTATTTTTTGCTCCATTTACCCTTGTTCGCTACTAAAAATATCCATACGATTCAATACTCTAAACAAACATGGTACCTACTCCTCTTCCCCTTCCCTCCTCCCCTCCCCCACCCCCCAATTCCCATTACCTCATTCTGTAATCGTCGCTGTTGCTGAAGTGTATATTCATTGAGTGAAAATCCAACGCTTGCACTAGCAATGGAAAGTGTAATTAAAGTGTCAGAAACTAGCGAGAAAATTGACTTCCTAAAATAAAGACGGACGGAGGAAAGGATCTGCCCATGGGAAGTCATCAACAATGCTTAAAATAGCAGATATGTGAATGAACAAGTACAACAGGTGTATAGTCAGGGAATAGAGGAAGTAAGTATACAGAATTCAAAATATCATTCCTGAGAACATGAAAGAGGGGAACTATATGTAAAGAACTTATTTCTATTAAACCTCTCTTCCTATTTACCCCTCTTGAATATTCCCATTTTCGCGTCAACTTGAGGTAGCAGAGATGGAGGGCCGGAAAGGAATTTGGTCGAGTAGGTCCGCCCATCAGAGGTATGGTTTAGCGCAAATAACTGTGCTTTTTTCTTTTTCAACTGTATTTGATCGAACTCCGCTGCAAAATCCTCCTTCGTTCTACGGCGGCGGAGCGGACCTCGAGAACCCAGATTAGGGTAAAACCTGGCCGAGAATGGCGAGGATGAGACCAAAATGGAAATACATTGTGACCGACAGCGTGCACGTTCGATAATCCGGCCTATCAAGTGATCAAGTGATCAAGTGATTTGATCGAACTCATATTTGCCTATGAGATGCTTTAATATCGACTGCCCCCCCCCCCTTTCCTCCACAATCCTCCCAAACTTTATAGCAGACTTGGTGGAAGATGAAGAATTAACCTCGGTTTGTCGTGGTGGTACATTAATTGAGCTGCTAGTACCCTTTTTAATACCATTACCAACAACACGTTTAGTGACGGCCATTTTTGAACGATGCTTTCGACCATGTGAATTGCTACGTCCACTTTCTTGAGATCCATTATACCTACAATATGATTAAATAACAGAAAAAAAAAAATTCGACTAACTTAGTGATCTAAAAATAAATAAATAGAAACCGAAACATTTAAGTACTGGTAATCCATAGTATTGTAATCAAATACGAATAATTGTTGAGAACTTTTGAATATTGTTTAGTTTTCTTGAATACCCCTCCCCACTCTCCATCTCCCTAATCTTTCCTCCATCTGCGTGGAAAAGCTTCTAAACACCTTTAAAGGCTCCTAAACATTCCTTTAAAGGCTCCAAAAGAAAATCCAAGCATTCAAGTGAAGCTTTTATACACAAAATGAGAGGGCCGAAAGATTGATAACTCATTGAAAAAAAATCTCTTAAAAAACAAACAATTAAACAGCCAACTTTTGAACAACAAAAATGATAACAATTAATGAAATTGCATAAATTGAAATATCTTGTGAAAAGCTTTTGGGAGTATATATGTACTTGGGAGTAAATAAAGTATGTATATATATACTTTATTGTAATAAATATAAATTTATAATGTGGCAATAAAAATAATAAAAAATATACTTAAATAAAAAGCAATACAAATTGCAATACTAATAAAAGCCTTTCAACGCATCGTGAATATATCAGTCGGAAATTTAAAAAAAGGAAGAAAAAAATAGAAAATTTAAGAGTGTAAAATATTCCACATTCAGATGAATTATTCTAAATAATATGTTAATAGTTTATGAGTCAAATATATACATCAAATATTCATAAAATGCATTAAACATGACTTTTCTTTCCCTGACGTCATCGGATGAGCTGAAAAATCCACCTCAAATGTTTCTTGGAAACTGAAAAAAAATTCTGGAAAATTTGCAGCATAAAAATTTTTTTTCTCCTATAAGAAATAGCATAATGCTAGTATCGTCAATGCAATTGTAGGCAATGATTGAAAAAGTAAATCCTCGAGAAAATACATCCGATATTCGTGTTCTCTTAAAATGATGGAAAGATGTTACTCTATTTTTTGGAGCTCTTATGGGTTGCACTTTTCGGAGCCCCTATTGCGGGCTACCGTTTTCGGAGCCCTTATAATGGTCTACGCGTTTCGGAGCCCCTATTACGGGCTGCGCTTTTCGCAGCCCTCATAATGGGCTACGCCTTTTGGAGTTCTTATTACGGGCTGCGCTTTTCGGAGCCCCTATTACGGTTTACGGTTTTCGGAGCTTATATAAACTGATAACGTCTAGTATTTCAGGGTCATTCGTTTCTATATAGTTCGATGCCAATTTTTCACGAAACAATTCAAGAAACCTGATCCGGTTCCATCCCAAATACTTTACACCGGTAACGATTTATTTCCGATTTTATTAATTGTGCCATTTTTTATATTGCATAAGATGTGTTATAGATGGCATATTTTAGCACCTCTAGAATTTGCAACTCCATAAGTGCACTCTGTAATATATGTGCTTACGAATATGGCGTTAGCGGCATATAACGAAGCTCATTTGAAAGTATTTCATCGGTTACTCTGTGCGTGGCGCAAATGTCTTAGTCAGTGTCATTTGCGCTACATGGGCATTACACAAAGATTTAGTTTTTTTCACTAATGCAATGCCGCTTTTCCATATGCGCAAATTATTGTTACTCAATAATGAAAAAGAAAAACAAACCTAAATGATAAAAACAACAACAAACCCGAGTAAAATCAATTCTCCATATTTGCATGAATCTTCTTCTTCGAATGACGTCACCACCATACCGTTACTTGTTTTCACCTCGTTTGAATTATTGTGATTTTCAAGAGATATCGATGAATCCTCAGCCATATACGAATCACCAAAAATCCGTTCGATTGGAACGTTCGTATCTACTCTTAGTGGTGCTATTATCCAGTATGAAGAAGCACAACAATTGTATTGTTGACAATAATATTGTTTAGTTGATGTGCCTACGTATAGCAATACACTTCAATGAACACATTTAAACCTGAAATTAATTTCAGTTACTCTTCGAATGAGGGGATTATATGACGGATAAACGAAAGTTGCTCTCGAATCATTAGAGTCTTCAAAATTTTCCAATAAGAGATCGTACTAAAGAGAAAAAAATGGTTGAATTTTTCCCGAAAAAAATTTTTTTCAGCATTTCATTAATTGACCGGGAAAATTGGATTCAATCCAAAATTATAGAAGAAAAATTGGATTCAATCCAAAATTCTTCCAATAAAAAAATTCCTTTGAAACACTTCTATAAATATTAGAATTTCTTTTCAATTAAATGGATGCGGTTTTAATAGATCATTAAATATTCGTTGCCATTCTACGTCGATATAGATCATCGAAAAAAATAATAGATGAAATCGATATGTTACATTACTATGAATTTACCGTATTCGTTACCTAATGAAATGCTTATCAAAGATCAACATTTACTACATCCTTATTTATTGTACTAATAAATAGACATAATAGCTACTTGCTGGATTACCGAAAGAGACAAATAAAACCCCATGCTTATAGACTTCCCAGTACTTAAAAAAGAAGAACGACAAATAAGATAGAGTGTATTCAAGCCATCAAAAACTTGATGGAATATCGATGACGGGGGTCTATGAGTAATTTACGCCTCCGATCTGAAAGTGCGACTTCGTTCTCGCCTCGCAAAGGTGTGGAGGGGGAGGGGGAGAGGACAAGGGGTCTCCCTAAATCATCGATTTTTATGCATCGGTTATTTGAACAAATCTAATGAAGAGGGAAATTCAATGTAAATTCAACGGAATACCCTCGAAAGAAAAGTTTGCAGGATGGCCAAAAATTGGATCATTTATATAGCCACCAGACATTTTGTCCAATAGAGGCTGCTACAAATGAGCAGCTGTCCAATAAAGGCTACTACAAATGATCAGTTGTCCAATAAAGGATACTATAAATGACCAGTTGTCCAATACGCTACTAAAAATGATCAGTTGTCCAATAAAGGCTACTACGAATGTAAGGAGGCTACCACGAATGACCAGCTGTCCAATAAAGGCTACTACAAATGACCAATCAGTTAATGCTTTAGAATCAATCAAAATAAATGAATAATATTTTCCAATACATCGAATATTTGAAATTCCTGCAAAATAACTTAGGTATCCTTCAAAAAAGCGACCTAAAATTTATAAATTTTTTTCATCCATTAAATAATTTCGACATGAGATTGTTATAGATCTATGATCGAGTTGAAAAATTTTTGATTTGGGTTGAAAAATTGAAAAAATTTTCCAATTTGAGTTCAAAAATTGGAGAAAAAATCTGACCCAGGCTGAAAAATTGAAAAAAAAACTTTTGATCTGCGTTCATAAATTGAAAAAATTTCCGATTTGAGTTGAAAAATCGGAAGTTTTCTGACTTGAGTTGAAAAATTTTCAAATTTTTTTGTTCGACGCGCCAAATTTAAGAGCGGAAGTTAAACCTGTCGAACCGGTTGAACAATACAGGTTGTCAGCACAACAACCAATTTACGATAACGTACAGCAAATAACTAAAGGCTTAGTATGGATGACACAATAATGCATTCCTGATTATCGAGAAAAATAAACGAATGATGGATCGAACATCGAAGTGAAATCAAATGGCGAAGAAATTCGATTTAACTTCCTTTTATTCAATAATTCAACTTTTCCAGGTTTATTTTTTTAAAGTTTTTGTTCAAAAAAAATTGATTACAATATCAAATAAAAAATTTTTTTAAAAAAAGATTCATTTTCANTTTACCATAATTTTATCCGAATTTTTTCATGTTAGTTAACTCAGAAATTGAAATATTTTAGATATTTCAATGCTTAAATATAAAACAGCTAAATTTCTTTTTTTGCTATTTTATTATTATATATAATTATAATATTGTTTTTATTACTATCATTATTAAATTTTAGAAGTAAATTTAACCAATTTCTTTGCTAAATTTGATTTTTTTTAAAGCAATGAATAAAAGTCAACTATTTTCTCTCATACATAACCCGATATGGTCATATAATTATCGCATTTAATTGAAGCGTTTATTAAATTCAATTCTTTCATGAAATTCCCCTCCAAAATGAATCATAATTTTCTTGCTCAAGGGTTTTTTATTTTTTGGTTGATCAATTCCAATCAAGAAAGTGATCAAGGAAATGGAATTATTTCTCGGAAAGGGTTGAAAGCTCTTCCTGACTTCTATTTCCCGGAAAGGGTTGAGGACTTTTCTTGAATCCTATTTCCCGGGAAGGGTTGAAGACTCTTCCTGATTTCTATTTCCCGGGAAAAGCTGAAGGCTCTTCCTGACTCCTCTGCCACCCGTATGACTTCCCTCTCACATCCTCCTTCATACTCCAAAATACGAAAGTAATACTAGTACTCACTAAAGACCACATAAAAATCCATTCAAAACCACGATTAGTAAGATAAGGATAAGAATTTCTCACAATTGTGTGCGTGTGCGCCTAAAATGTTTACCGTAAAGCGAAACTAAATAAACTAAGAAGAGAGAGTAAATACACAACGAGCTAAAAATAGTAAACGATAGCAACAAATAAAAATGAAAATGTGGAAATCCCATTCGCCTCCTCNGCTTTATTTATAAAAAAAAAACTTTGCTGCATTGATCAATGATACAATGTTATAGTTTGAAATTATTTGTATGGAAAATGTCACCAATTTAATCAAACATTATGTTTGTGATCGCATTTTTATGCTTCATTAAACCGAAATCAAAAATATTTGTTGGTTTTTGATGCTTTTATAAATTGAGCGCAAACAACATCCACTATACTTCATTCAATTATCACTATTGAACTCTTTCTGACATTTCCATCCTAATGAGAGCACTTCTTTTCGAAGCAACACCGATGGAGATCAAGGATCATGGTGGCGACAGACAGAAGGAAATGGGGGAGGAGGAAAGAGGAAGAGAACGAGGGGAGGGAGGGAAAAAGAGGGAGAGAACGGGGGGAGGGAGAAAGGATATCACATCCTGGATGTCATATCCTCGAATGTCATATCATTTTATATACGATGAAAGTAAAGAGACATCTCTACATATTATGAATACGACAAGAATGGGCAAAATTTTTCGTTTTTTTTAGAAAAATACATTTTTTTAAATTCATTTTTTTTCTCAGAAAAATTGCAAAAAAGCTTTTTCGGAGATGAAAATATGACCAACGAAATGAAAATATAATAAATACAAACGCGATTTTCAAAAAAAAAAAAATCTACCGATTATTGAAAAACGAGTTTTCCGATACGAAGCAAACTTAATAACTATTGAATTTCGTTTCAATTATTCGCTTTATTTAATATTTCCATGGTAACCGGTCGGTCATCTTATAATCATTTTCAATTTTTACTTTTATTCTGAAAAAAAAGCTTATCCCTTTGAAAAATAGACTCACTTTAACACTTCTATGTCGAACGAATCGTTTTAAATGTTGGTATTTACAGAAAACGAAGATTATGAAATTTTATATTTATCAAGCATAGAGAGCGAAAAAGAAATGTTTTCTAATAGCTCAGAAGGTAAAATCTTAGGTGGATGTTCAAAGAATTAATGGTTCGAAACCCCCCTCCCCTCACGAGGAAACTTTTTTCCGCCTCAAACTTTTCCTTTTTTTGTTGCAATTTGATTAAAAACTTTCGAAACAATCAATCAATATGTGGAAAAATCGATAATTATCATATATGATTGATCAATAAAGGATCTTTTAAGAACTAAACAAAAATAATTGAGCTTTGCAAAGTTTTGATCCAAAAATTTTTTTTTTAAATTATTGGGATTTTTAAATGAAATACGTCACTATCGATATCATATGATATTTAGTTGTTTTTTTTTTGTTTTTTTTTGCAGTAGCAATAATATGGCATGTATGAAAGCGAAGAAAAAACATCAAGTTGGGAGATAAGGGAACGTTTATAGAATAAGAAAAGAATGAGGCATAATCACATATAAAATATAAAATCTAGAAGGAAAATATCACTAAAAAATGTAAAATTTGGAAGAAAAATATACCCGTATAAAACCACTCCCCCCGATTACTATTAGAAGAAGATTGTAGATCATTGTGCACATTCGCCCGATGATCTACATCCTTTGGATTTTTTAATGAAATTCTCATCTATAAAATGATGAAAGATCGATTTTTTAATTTCATTCCTATTTGAGATGAGATCTACGTCATAAACATAACCTATTCATTTGCCTATAAAAAATTATCGATGCAAATATATGGAAAATACGCGAAATAATTATTTAACTCAGTAAACAAGCGCTAAAAAAATTTCTTATTAATTTATAATTTTTTAATAGTTGTAAAAAACAAAAAAAAAATTCAAAAAAGATTTGAAAACATAAAACATAAAATAGTATGGATGAAAGAATCGGAATTGAAAGGTAATAAGCTGAATAGAAAAAAATTATTTTTGTATAAATATGCAAATATCAAACGATCTACATTCAATGACGTCATCAATACATATGTTTGATTGGTTCGTGGTTAATGAAATACAAAAGACAAAGCCATATGTGATGGAATGGCCGTGAAAGGCTCCGAATAGAGAGATAAAGTCACCACCAATACATATTTGCTAATGTTTTCTTCCAAAGAGCATATGTATGGCAGTGCTTTTTTGTGCGTGGGCGGTGGTCATATACAGCTGTTACATTAGCAAAGATGCTTTCTCTCTTAGCTACTCTCGTAGTTGTAAGCATCTACAAATTATATCTACGGCGTTGTGAAGAGTACTTAAAGGTTCCTTTCCCCTCCTACCCCCCCCCCCTCTCAATCAAAAGGTATCCTCCCCTCTCTCCCCTCTTACCCCTCCCCCCCACCCCTCAATCACTCTTATGAGTCACCTTAAACCGATATTAAATTTGAACTGATCAAAAAATTGTATTTTTCAAATTGAAAATTTAAATGAAATAGAAACAATTCATGCAAATAAATAAAAAATATTCCATCATAAAAAAACAATTAATCAATCAATAATGCAAACTTCAAAGTAACAGCAAAGACAATTATCCACTTTGCCATTACTTTGAAGTCCACATCATCGATTAATATTTACGCTTTTATGATGAAATATTTTAATTGCATACTCAATTATTCGAGTATGCAATCCAGAATATGGGAAGGGGATGGCGTGGGGAAGGAGGAGGGGAAGGAGGAGGGAATATATGGGAAGTGACTCATTCAAATATTTCGGAGAATGGAGGACTACGATGTAATGGAAGGATATCGGGAATTTTACCTATATTTCGGAGGTAAGAAGGAAACTGGAAGAATGAGGGAGAAGAGAGTGAAGGGGGAAGGGTAAAATAATATAAAAAGAAGAATTTCTCAAGTACCATCGCGTTTATATTGCATTGACGATGCTTATGGTTTTGACATCGATCAACGAGGATTAAACCAATCCTCAAAAACTTATAGAATATTTCTGGATATCCATGGATATCCCAACTCTCAAATATGATCAATCAGAGCAAAATTTTCCTCAAATACCGCAATACCTAAAACAAATCAACTAATTCCCTAAATCATCTAATATTTAATAAGCTTTTCGTTGACAGGAGAGAGAGGAGGAGGAATATTGAGTTGGAATCTATTTCTACATTGAAAATTTTAACGTTTTATAGCACAAGTATATGAGGCTTTTAATTGTGAAATACGATAAAAGGAGGGGTTTTATTTCGAAGATTTACGGTAGGCATGAAATATGGTAGAGATACCGTCTAAATTTCAACGGAATGAATGTGCAAAAAGTCATTGTTTTCTCAAATTTTTTTTTGTTTTTTGAGGTATCTTATAAAATGGACGAGAAGCTTTGATGAAATTTTAAAAGCGATAGAGAAATTCGATGCGGGGAGCAAATTTAAGAAAACGCTTGCACGAATTTTATAGGGATCCTGACAGCGAATGGCCTGATGCTTTCTTAGGTTCTAGAACTCCGGAGTTTTTTTGTGTGGTAATGATTCCGGTGCTTGAATCCCAAAATTTACCGGAAGAACGGGATCCTGTTTTTTCAAAAAAATAACCTCCTCCGGTGCAACTTTCATGCATTTATTGTGAAACATTAGGGCAGCTAAAAAAATAAATGAATAAATAAATAAATAAATAAAATAAAATAACAAATTGCAGTTGTTCATAAATATTATGGCAAATCTTATCATACACTGGTCAAATATTGACCATTTCTCTTCAATAATCGCAGGAAAAATTTTTTGGCAATTTTTTTTTTCAATTTATAATTTTTCAAATCTGGAACTTTCTTTTCACCAAACAAAAATATCAACAATGATTGGCGAGAAGTTAATTATACTCTTTATGCCGATTATTATCCTATCGTAAAAGAAATTTTGAGAAAAGAAAGACAAACATAGAAATGGGAAATTGAAAAAAATCTATTTTGGAAAAAAATTTTTCCAAATGAGCAATGAATTAGTAAATAAAACAAAATAAAATCAATTAAATATAAAAATATAAACAACAGAAAAAAACTCACAAATAAAACAAATAATTATATAATGAAAATAAAATAAGATTGCTATTCAACAATTTCAACAATATATAAATAATTTGGCGAACTATTCGTATGAGGTGAAATTCTATTTTTTTAAATAAAAAAAAAACTATGTTGATCACTTCATATGCACGAAATAAAGGTTGAAGAAAAGGTATGAAGTAAATAATAGAGATATTAAAACATATAGCAGAATAGGCCTATAATATGTGACCAACGATGCGAATATGCAACCTGAATCATCGATGAATGATGTGTCCCTATGCAAGAATACACAAAAAACCATTTTCATATTTTTGCATCGTTTATGAAAAGTGCAATACAATTCCCGTCTCTTGCTTTTCCTCTCTAGTAATATTTATCATTTTACAGTTGAAACTTTTCGAAATATTATTCTACTATCGAAATATTTCATATATTATGTTAAAAAATTTAATAAACTTTTCAAAAAAAAAAATAACAATACGGTAATAATAAGAATAAAAATAAAAATAAAAAAAAATAATAATAATAATAACAATAATAATAGTAACAATAAAAATGATAATGGTAATACACTACGTTAAAATTTAAATTTAAAAAAAAATTTCTCTATTTAAGAAGAATATTGCAAATTATATTACTATTACATTAGTGCAGTTGTATGGTTATATTACCTTGCCGGGAAAAAAACCATTCATTTGAGAGGAAGATAGAAATAGAATGGTGATGTATGTTGCAAAATGGCGCAGAATAATCTGTATGCTACAACTTTCGACTGGTTGAATGATTTAGTGCAAATGCATTTGTCCACAACGATAGCAACAGCCGTTCAAATCGATGCAAAACTCTATCCACTATATAGATCACTTCTGCTTTATGATTTTATTTATTATCACTGCACGAGGAAATGAATGAAGTTATAAAAGTGTTGAATGTTGAAAAAACCTATCGTACTATGGTTATAAAACCTATCATACTCTAGTTGTAAAACCTATAGTACTCTGGTTATATAAACCTATCGTACTCTGATTATAAAACCTATCGTACTCTATAAAGTTATAAAGGTGGTTATATAGTTATAAAAGTGGCTATGTAAAAGTGAACCTACCGAACTCCCCCAGCTCCCCCCTTACCATGATCCCATTCCCTCGATAGAACTGTCAAGGAAATGGATAGAAGAATCGTCTTTTTCTATGCTTTTCTAATATTCATTCATCTGAGAATAATTTCTCTATACAGAGATATTGATCGAAATTTGAGGTCGATAACATTTTCCTTCCTATTTTCTTTTTTATTTTCGATGAAATATTGCAGAAAATTCCATCGTTTAAAATAGATTTATCTAATCGTTTCTATCAAATTCAATCAAATCGTGAAAGAAAATTTTCGAAGTTTTTTTTACGGCTTATATATGATATTCGACTTTTTAATTTGAAAAAAAATACTGAGGAACTGCTAATCGAATTGCTCTATTGAATATCATACATCGAATAAAAATCATAAAAATAAAAATATATTCGCGAAAAGATTCCATTTGGTAAATTTTCTAAAAAATTTGGAAAAAGAGGTGTGAACTTCAATACTTTTTAATTCATAAATGTCATAATATATTTCAGTTGATATGACAGAATTCCGGTTTATAAGTCTTTTTCATCACTCTTTCTCCATTCTCTCTTCTCCGATCTTTTGAGTCGTCAAGGTTGAAACGTTTCTAAATCGACCATTTTTGACGTAATGTGGAATATTAAAATATTATTTTTTAGAAGATGAACTTTTTTTTTAGAAATTTACCAAATTATAATATGCATAGAGTATAAATAAAAATAGCGGCCATAATAGAAATATTGAAAATTAAATTGTATTTCTTGGAGGAATTTGGAAATCTTGGGAAAAAAACAAAAAATTTCACCTTCTTACACTTCTCACTCCCGCCCCTCCCCATCCTATTCCTTCTCCCCCCTTTCCCCAACTCTTTGAATGAAAAGAGATTGAAATATATGTCGACATTTATGTTCGTATTTACATCTATATTCTTTGTACAATTTTAAGTAAAAACTCCCTACCTAATACTTTCCGCTTTCTTAAATGAAGGATCTCGAACCCTGTTTTCTTTTTTTTTGGAAGCAATACGATAGGTTCTCTCTTTCTTGAAATTGACAATAAAACAGCTGTTGAACCAAATGAATTCCCATAAGAATATTCACCAACGTAAACATCAGAAAAACTGTAAGCAACGAGCGACAGTTTTCTCGTCGAATTTTTCATTCTTTTTTTATTTTGTTTTTTTTCGAAGTTTTTTTTGCAACCGTCGAAAGCTATTAACCGTCATAATTTCATCGTCTTCCAAAAAAAAAATTTAAAAATGCACCGTTCCCAGAAAATATGAGGGGATTTAACCAAAAATAAGAGGAAAAACTTAAAAAAATAAGCGGCACTCTAGCGCATTGATAATTGGCTTCGTTATGAATGATCAACCGGTAAAATATATTAAACTAGAGCAATAATTACAGCATTAGAAATGTTGAAGCTCAAGATACGACTTAGAGTCGCATCATTCCAAGCTTGAAATATTGGATTCCCGGTCGGTCATCAACTACTGATAGCAAAACCTATCTAATCAGTGAGGGTGAACGCTTTTGAAACGTTGAGAATGGAGTTCGTTTATGCTTTCAAAGAAAAAAAAGAAGTAATTTCATCGTATCTTCAATGTGAATTATAAAAAATACACACAACAGGTACCGCTATTACTTAGCATATTTGAATATATCGAAGAAAAGGAAAATTAATGAATATAGATTATTTTAATTCAATGCGCCCACCGGAGTGTCGTATAATGTACGCACATGAACTGACGGGAGTTCATAACAAGAGGTTGATGAACCCTGAAAACATCCGCGATAGCTTAGCGATAGAGCACTCGCCCGGCAAGCGAGAGGTCGCAGGTTCGCGCTCTTTTGCGAGCAAGTTCTCATCGGTCATCAAAAAAAAAAAAAGAAAAGAAAAAAACACCCTGTTATCATTCGCAGTCTGAGCCGGACTTCAATTGGCTCATAACTCAAAAACATCTCAAAATATTCTAATTCAATTTTTATTATTTAAATTTTTTATGAAAAATTCTATAAATTCTCATCGAAAAAAAAACGAAGATTTATGATAGTAACAAATAATCATAAATTGATATGAGTAAAGAAATTGAAGAAAAAATAATATTCTGCAAAAATCGTAGTATATTTAGAGGAGATAGCCATTGAGAAACTGAAAAAAGAACGGAAGAAATGAGGAAGACTTTCTTTTTAAAAGTATGTCACATAAAAATCAATCACTGATAACGATGAAAACGATTATCAATATTTTCAATATCAAAACATATCTGATAACGCATCAATTTCGAAATTCATTTGATTTGATAAGCTAAATAAATATCATAAAAATATTAAGCATATTAAACTTTAAATAAATATTAAATAAATATTAGGAAAAATTATATATTAAATAGATAGATCAAATGAACGAATAAATAAATATATATATATATATATATATATATGATGTGATCTTAACGAATTATGGCATGAATACAATTTACTAGCATAACGTTATGTGATCAATTCTGCATAATTTTTTATATTTTCATACTCAAATGCACTCACGCATGCAGTAATCAAACTAAATTTTGAAATGAAATTGAGAGAATTAAATTAAAATTCAATTAAAATAAAATAAGATACTAATATTAGTAAATAAAATGAAAAAAAAAAACAACGATGAAAACATCGACAAATTACTAATGCACAAATAATTCCATAAGCATTATGAAGCAATGAGAATATATGCTCAAAAGTGCTCTATTTAAGACATTCTAAAAACTGGAAAAAATATGGTGGAGAAAAAGAGAGAGATAAAAGAAGAAAGATGCTATTTCTGAATTCTAGAAAATATAAGCTCCCACATAATACAGCAAAAGATATTGGAAGAGAAGAAAAAAACAACTGGCTACGTGTGTAAACGATGATAGCACAAATAATGTAATTTATTAACAGATTGAAATTGTTTGCAGATGTTGATTTTATTTATTTATTTATTTATTTATTTATTTAGCCGGACTTCAATTGGCTCATAACTCAAAAACATCTCAAAATATTCTAATTCAATTTTTATTATTTAAATTTTTTATGAAAAATTCTATAAATTCTCATCGAAAAAAAAACGAAGATTTATGATAGTAACAAATAATCATAAATTGATATGAGTAAAGAAATTGAAGAAAAAATAATATTCTGCAAAAATCGTAGTATATTTAGAGGAGATAGCCATTGAGAAACTGAAAAAAGAACGGAAGAAATGAGGAAGACTTTCTTTTTAAAAGTATGTCACATAAAAATCAATCACTGATAACGATGAAAACGATTATCAATATTTTCAATATCAAAACATATCTGATAACGCATCAATTTCGAAATTCATTTGATTTGATAAGCTAAATAAATATCATAAAAATATTAAGCATATTAAACTTTAAATAAATATTAAATAAATATTAGGAAAAATTATATATTAAATAGATAGATCAAATGAACGAATAAATAAATAAATATATATATATATATATATATATATATATATATATATATATATATATATATATATATATGATGTGATCTTAACGAATTATGGCATGAATACAATTTACTAGCATAACGTTATGTGATCAATTCTGCATAATTTTTTATATTTTCATACTCAAATGCACTCACGCATGCAGTAATCAAACTAAATTTTGAAATGAAATTGAGAGAATTAAATTAAAATTCAATTAAAATAAAATAAGATACTAATATTAGTAAATAAAATGAAAAAAAAAAACAACGATGAAAACATCGACAAATTACTAATGCACAAATAATTCCATAAGCATTATGAAGCAATGAGAATATATGCTCAAAAGTGCTCTATTTAAGACATTCTAAAAACTGGAAAAAATATGGTGGAGAAAAAGAGAGAGATAAAAGAAGAAAGATGCTATTTCTGAATTCTAGAAAATATAAGCTCCCACATAATACAGCAAAAGATATTGGAAGAGAAGAAAAAAACAACTGGCTACGTGTGTAAACGATGATAGCACAAATAATGTAATTTATTAACAGATTGAAATTGTTTGCAGATGTTGATTTTATTTATTTATTTATTTATTTATTTATTTGTTGTTTCAAATCTCATTTTGAAAATGATACCTTTATTTTTATTTTTCAAATAAATGATTTAATTAATTCTTAATTTGAAAAAGAAAAGAAAAATAAATCAATATCTTAATATAATATCTCATATTGATCGATAATCTAGAGCAAAATTTTTCTAAAACTTCAGAGCAACTAAGAACTTAGGATTGCACAATATTGCAATTTCCTTTTTCTGAGCGAGAAAAAATTGCACTGGAAGTTTGCAAAATGCACATTAACTAATGGTAGCAATTTGCAAAACGAAAGAAAGAGAAAGAAAGAAAAAAGAAAGGAAAGGGAAAGAAAGCGAGAGAAGAAAGAAAGAGGGAAAAGGGAAAGATAGAGAGAAAAGGGAGGAAAGAGGTGAAAAAGAAAAAAAGAGCTAAAAGGAAGGAAAGAGGGAAAGAAAGCTTCATTAAGCCAAACAGAAAAATCGAGCGCACTGCAAAATGAAACAACCTAGAGCGACTATATATGAGTATTGATGCACTGGTTTACATTTATTGGCATGAAACAACGATTCGTACTTAAACAACAGTTAGTGAAATATAACATCTTTAACGAGATAAATCACTGGAGGAAATGATAACCCCCGGGTACCCTTCCCTTCCCACCTGGAAGAATAATAACCTCTTGGGTACCTCTTCGTCCTCACCTCGAGGAAGAAACTATCCATGGGCATCTCTCGTTCCCCGATTCCTCTACATTTGAAGTTCAAAACGAACCCTAATAAAGTCTCTCCTTTCCCTTCCCGTTTCAATTCGAGAAACGATGTGACCTTCTATTACATGCCGAAAAAGATGCGTGGTACTTTAAGAATAAATATAAAAATCTAGATAGCACTAAATTAGATATGAAAAACAATTTCAGCTGTCACCTCCTCAATTTTTATTTTTTCATCGGCTGGTACTAAACCCCCTTAATTTACGGAAACACAAATAGCTATGTTCGATTGAATCATCGAGCAATAATTTTTTTTCTTATAATTTTTTCCAAAATTAATACCTGAAATTTTTTCAATATTTTTCACAAATATATTTTTAATTTCTCTCCCATTTTTTCGATTCTTCACTTTTCTATGGAAATAAATCAATTTAATGGGAATTTTCCAAACGTTTTTTTTTTCTCCGGGCTGATTTTTATTTTTGTATTTTTGAAAAGATTTATTGAAAATCGGAAGTTTATATTTCTACAGAAACCGGAAAGCGCAAATGTCTAGTGAAAGAAAATTGCAATTTCCACAGTAGCAAAAAAATGAAAATAAAATAAAATAAAAATAAAAAAGGGAAAATGAAAATTGATCCGCAAAGATGAAAGCATTAATGGAAACTGAAAAAAAAAAAAAGAGGAAACAGATGAATGCAATCCAAAGCAATCAGGCGATAAAATTACTGCAGAAATGATAAAAATTTAATTTTTTTTGGCTATATTCCAAAAAAACATGCGAACTTATTTAAAACGATAGCATAGATTTCTATATCTTATTAAAGCCGACACAGAAATATATTAGTCAAACATATATTAGTCATACTGTAACACTGTAATAGATGACAGTATATATGAAAAAATCCTTAATTAGGCATCATCTAACAAATCATCGTTCAACTTATCTGATGCACTTAGATTTTATAGGTGTATTAAGGAAGGTGGTACCTTTGGTATAAGTTATATCCGCCCAACTTTTGCAAATATTAGGGGACACAAAGAGGGACAGGTATATAGAGGTATAGAGAGACACCTGTATACACACACATAATTACCATAATGCGCTAATCACCGTTCGACTCCGTGAGCATGATGCTAGAAATGTCTGCTTTAAGCACTTTATTTAATTAAATGACATAATCCCACTCACAGTCACGTGACGCTAGCGAGTGCATTCGAATATTCCAGAAGAGTTTGAACATTAGATTCCACAAATTAGCTCCGGAAACAATTCAGCTCCACAAGTGGGCAAGCTTCGGAAGTGGATCAACTCCATAAAGGACTAGATCACAAATAGCTACTCCAGAAAAAATAAAACTTAAAAACTTTCTAATATCTTATACCATAAATGATCATATCCATGCTTTCTATCAACATTATAAAAACATAGCATTCGATCTATAAGAGAAAAGAATTATAAATGCAAAGACATTAAAAAAAGATAAAAAACGGTAAATGATGAATAAAAAATGATAAAAAAATGATTAAAAAAAACATAAAACATAAAAATAAATGATAAGAAAAATACGATATAAAAGATTAAACGAAACAATAAACACCATATTTAACGCTATCATTTTATGCACTATTTGCTTCATGCAAATCGATAAAATAGAACTCTTCAATGGCATATTTATAATATTTCCGGTTTTTTTTAAACATAATATAAATTTAATTACATTAATTAGTTTACACTTATCATGACAAACTAATCAAAAATCATTCACAAGTACAAAATAAAAGCGGAAAATGAACTCACTGAAGGAAGTGATAGGAAATAGAGATGTAAAACGGGTATCTCAGGAAGATAGGCAATACAGGTGAAAACTATCTATGAAGAAATGTTTGAACATTCTCAGCAATAAAACAAAGAGGAATAAGAGGTGAACGTTTGTTGGGAATTTTTCAACATATTCTAGAATGAAACACTTCAGTAGGTAAAACCGGATTCTTCACGAACGTAATTTTTCTTTTTTTTTGCTGAGGATTATAAACTTTCTAATCGCATATCTACAACGATGGATTAACGTTGTTGTGTGATGATTCTGATGCGTTAGATTATCGTCAATTTATATATACGTTAAATCGTTATGAAAATGCTTCACGTCAAATATGCAACACTCTTTATATTGAAAACAATTTTGTGTATATCCAATAACGGAAGGGTTTCCAAGCATCTCTCTATATCTACTATCCTTCTATCTAAAACGACGATTCGAATCGACAACGGCGATGGATAACCGCATATAATCACCTTCAGCTGTCATGTTGAACGCAAAACAACCCTCGAAACCAGCTGTTGTTACTACTTGCATTGCAGGATGATAATTCCCTATACAACGATCATATTTCATTCAACAATTGTGATAATATTTATACAAATTGACCTAAAATAATAATGCAATACAAATGAAAAAACTATATAATATATCAATTTTTGCTTTAATTATTTTATTTAAATTAATAAAAGAAAATAATTTTAAAAATAA